>JBCEWC010000429.1:40832-57701 GCA_038996855.1 Solanum aculeatissimum | reverse complement strand
GATTTTGTAAATCTCAATCATTCAATCTTAAATGTGCTACATTTCAGCTCTTTGCTGGAAAGATGCTTTGATGTGTAATTTTATTGAAATGGTACCTCTGGGAGCCTCCTTTTTCTTAAGCTGCCTGTAATAGAGTATCTTGTTGTCGAAATTGCTGGAAGCAAGTTTCTATGGAAGTTGTATTGTATGTTGTAATCTGCTGTGTTTGATTTTGTAAATCTCAATCATTCAATCTTAAATGTGCTACATTTCAGCTCTTTGCTGGAAAGATGCTTTGATGTGTAGTTTTATTGAAATGGTACCTCTGGGAGCCTCCTTTTTCTTAAGCTGCCTGTAATAGAGTTTCTTGCTGTCGAAATTGCTGGAAGCAAGTTTCTATGGAAGTTGTATTGTCTTTTGGGCTGGGAGCTGCCTCATAAAATGGAATATCCGTTGTATGCTTGCAGTCCCAAGCTCTTCTTTAATGTAAGACTCCTGACTTTTTGTAAAGTAGGGTAAGATGTTGCTTTGCTTCATCTGTATGGGTTTGACTCCAGATATCTTATTTAACCAATGAGTTGTAGAATGGCTTTGGTTAAGATAAGCACTGCTGTATTTCTTATGTGCTGTTATGAAAGCTTGCTCATTAAGTTTAAGCTTCTATATGGCAATGTTGTATGAGATGGCATCCTTTAGGTTCCCAATGGAAGGTATTTTGTATTGGCGTTGTGACATTGAGCATCGACTTGTCCGTATTTTTTCTGCTAAAGCAGATTCCTGATTAGGGAAGGATGCCAGATTTGACTAGTTAAATGGGCTTTCTTTGTTCTATGTCATCCCGGTGTTTTAGTTTGTCAGGTTTCACTAACCCCAGGCGCCTATTCCTTTATGTCGTTTCTGCTGGAGAAATTTTTTTAAACCCGTGATCCATTGTTGTGCATCTTTGGCAGGAGAGAGAACATGCCCTGAGATCCTTCAAAACTGGCATCACACCGATCTTGGTTGCAACGGATGTGGCAGCACGTGGTCTCGATATCCCTCATGTTGCACATGTTGTCAACTTTGATCTGCCAAATGACATTGATGACTATGTGCACCGTATTGGAAGAACTGGACGTGCAGGAAAAACAGGTTTAGCTACTGCCTTCTTCAACGAGAACAATTCTTCACTGGCAAAATCACTATCCGACTTGATGCAAGAAGCAAACCAAGAAGTTCCTGCTTGGCTCTCTCGCTTTGCTGCTCGATCCAATTATGGAGGCAAAAATCGTCGTGGTGGAGCTCGTTTTGGTGCTCGTGACTTTCGAAGAGATTCTTCTTACAATAGAGGTGCTAGTGCTACAGATTATTATGGTGGTGGTGCCAATATGAACAGTGGCTATTCATCTGGGGGATATAATTCATCATATGGAACAGCAGGCGTGACTAGCGCATGGGACTAACTAGCCTCATTTTGCCCCTCTAGCAAATTCAGGTTTAGTTTCAAGTTCTACTCTAGCAAAACTTCTCACTTCAGAGCTTACTGTTATTGCTCTCTCTCGTTAGTTCTCTTCCATTGTACTCGAGTTTTCACTTTCGTGGTGGTTGTCGTTCATGACATATATAGTAGGGGCTCTAGGGGATGTGTAAATCTTGGCAGGTGGCGGCGAATAATTACTAACAGATTAGGAATTTTTTGCCTCATTAGAGATGTGGTTTATACTTCTCTTAACCCAATTTTGTTGGTTGTAGATTTCTTCTGCAGAGCCCTTTGAACCAAATATTTGAAGTTGTGTTTCATCTCTAGTCAGTATTGCTGTAATATTCTGAAGTCTATTAATCTGATTTTCTATTGAATACACATTAGAGGAAGTTCTTGAAAAATCATTTTGCTATTTAATGGTTATGGCTTGTTTGTATTCGCTGTTCACTACTCACATTGAAGCCCGATCAAATCAGGATGCACTTGGTAAAGCTCCATGTTGGAAGGGTAAAGTGCTGCTTCCAAACAAAGATGGTTCCATCTATTGGTTGGTTATGGTTTGTTGGTGTTGAGTACCTTGGGGCTTGATCAAATCATGATGATTCGTGTCGGGGAGTTTTACATTTAGGAGTAAGGGTGTCCTAACAAAGACAAGTCTATACCTAGGCTCAAACTCGAGATTTGTGGTTGAGGATAAAGAAGCCTTACCATTCTACCCTTGTTGGTTAGATGCTTAATGTATATTCTCTTATGGTTTGTTGGGAGAATTTCATATTTGTGAATAAAGTGGAAACTAACAAAGACGATTGCATATCAAAGTTCAACCATGAGTGTTTTTTAACAAAAACAAGTTCAAACTCACGACTTTTAATCGATGATGAATGAGTATGTACCGCTTCATCGCTGTTTAATATTTCATTTTTTTTTTCTATTGGTTGTAGAGTTGTCCGAATTTTGTGGATGACTTGACATTACTAACTTCTTTTTGGAAGTTGTTGTTGGTCCTTTTCTTGATGATATGCTCATTGAATAATTTTTAGTGGTGGTTTAGTTGCAAAGGAAATCTAGCATTTTATTTTTTTTAAAAAAAATATTTATTAATAAGTGATATAGAATGAAAATTATTTTCCATAAATATAATATTCAAAAAATTGATTGAGCTATTAATATAAAACATATTATTATTTACACACAAAAAGAGTGGTATCCCAAGCTTCTACTATCTCAATCTATGTTTTTTTTTCTTTATTTTATTTATTTCCTCTTTTTGTCCTTTTGTATTTCCTCTTTCTCTTGTTTTTTCTTTACGAGAATCTTGAATTTGCGAAAAATTAATAATCAATTTTGAAATGTCAAAAATAAAAGGGGGGAGGGTATTTTGTCGAGAAGAAGAGAAAATATGCATTTTTCTTAAAATAATTTCAAAATAACCTTTTTGTTATACCTCATCAATTTGACTCTTTTCTCGCTCGCATCTCACTTTTTTTGAAATTTAATTTTATTATTAATATTTTTGCGTTATTATTATTATTAGTGATAATTTGAGTGGTGATTTTATGGTATTTGTAGGTTTGTAGATGGAATTGTTTGACCTTTAGAAATCAGACAAAATGGCAAGTAATTGTTTGGTGTAGACAATTGTAGTTTGCCTAAACTCGTCTTTGAAGATTGAAAAGTATTTCATTTTCGATCTGTTCGATAAAATCCTTTCATTCTTAATTAGAGGTCTCGAGTCTCGAGAACAGAATAGTCTTCGTAAAGTGTACTTCTCCATTTAACGAGACTTACGTCCCACAAATTCTTATTAATCAATAGCTCAAACACAGATATTGAATATCAAGTATGACTGAACACCGGAAAAAAAAATTAATTTGAGTTTGCCTAAACTCGTGTTTAGACTTGACATGGAAGATTGAAAAGAATTTTATTTCCGGTGCGTTCGATAAAATCCTTTCATTCTTAATTAAAGGTCTCGAATCTCGAGTTTTGAGAACAAAATAACAGGACTTATATATCATGAATTCTTATTAATCGATATCTCTAAACAACAACTAAACATTGAATATGACTGAACACCGAGTATGATAAAAAAAGGGGGAAAAAAAACTAATTTGAGCAATATTTTTGTATGTCATGCCAAATATATTATGACAAAATATTTTTTTTTTTTTCTATTTTTCTCCTTTTTTGTTTTTACACTTCAAAATCTTAGCTACTCCACTATTTTGCTAAATTTGTTTATTGTAAATTAAGTTTTTCTAATAAAAACAATTACGTAAGGATCTACCAAATATTTTAAATTATAATACATGATAATTTTATTTTTAAATATGGAATAATTAGGAGAAAAATGTTATACTTGCTAAGATAATTTCAATTAAAAAAAATGGTTATTAGTAATAGTGATATGAGATTATTACCAACTTTTATATAATTATGATTAATATTTTTAATTTGATATAATTAATAGAAAAAAGAAAATGATAAATATAAACATAGTAAAATCAAAAGTCATTATTAATCTTCACCTATATAATAGTAATTATTTATTATAGAAAAAAAACTATAAATGGCCGGCATAATTGATTAATATCAAAAATGGACCCACAATAATTTGATATATATGGAAACTATCTCACAAAAATACGATTTAGAGTAAGATCTATGTATATTCTGTACTTTTGAAACCTTAATACTTGTGAAATTACACATGACATCTTGTTGTTATGGTTAACGCGTTAGAGTTGGTTATTGATGTCACAAGGTAATACTCGTACTTTATTGTATCGTAAAGTAACACGTGTAATTCTTTTTGGTGCTTCAGAATTTGTATGTACTACGCTCAAGATTTGAACGAGTTTATCAGTTGATCACTATCATTTCGTTATTTATGAGTGGGCTCAAGTGCAATCATGATTGAGCGGGAGGTAACACTGTTATACATAATATATACTATAATATTAACATTCACGTAAATCTATTATGAATTTTTTTTGTTTTATAAATTTAAATCTGAGACCTTTGATTATTGCGGAAAATTTTGCTTACAACTTACCAACATTAAAAAAAATTTAATTACACAAATTACATATGCACACAACAATTAAAATCCTAAAATTAAATGACATTAAATACTCAAATATAATTAGATAGTTATTAAACATCAAACATGGGAGTAAATATCACTTCAAAATTCTCTACATTTAATTCACCACAAAAATACCTTCTTTTTTTTTTTAATTTTTTTATATAGAAAATAACAATAAATCCTCATTATAAAGCTTAATATTCACTCCATAATTTATTATTATTTATTTATTTATTTATTTTTGTAAAGAGATATTTTGTTGGTGATTTAGGTGGAGGCATTAATTATAAGTGAAGGCTAGTCTTTTTCAAATTATTGTATTTTTGCATTTACTTGAACTCTTTGTATGGTTACCAACAACTAATGGTATGATATTATTTAAGTAAAAAATAACATCAAAAATAAAATTAACTTTAAAATTTATTTTTCAATATAGTGAGGAAAAATGGTTTAATTTAGACGATCAGAGTTGCTAACTCGACCACCTAACTCAACAAGTTAGGTACAAGGCGACATAGGTTCAAACTCTGATTCCTCGATATGTTACATATTTTCTTCGATTCTGTCGAGGTTGTTTTCTTTCTTCGTGTAGTGAATATAAGAATTTGTGTAAGAGACATAAATAAGAACGAGAATATATAGTTATTCTAAGTTTGTACTCAATTATAAAAAAGAAATAAGAATTAATGACAGACAATATATATTGCTAAACAATAACAAAAAAATATTATTAATTTTATTTAAAGATGAATCGTCAAAAATATTTAACAACCACGAATTATATAGCGATGAATTTCTCAATTAATTTCATTTTTTTTAATAGTGATGTAAATGAAATTTCAAATAGATGAGGTTGCTACTTGGTTTAAAATTGGGGGGTTACAATAAATTCACAGTACCACAAAATAAATTAGAAATCTTTGAACAATTAATTCACAATACCATAAAATAAATTAGAAATGTTTGACTTTTTCTACAATAATTCTTGTAATATTTATTTCACCATTATTTATTTTAGGTTTGCTTTGATTGGGACAGTGCAAAAATAAATAGGGTGTTTTGAATATTAAAATTTTGAGTCATATCATATTTAATTTAATTTAATTTAAATAGAATAATAAATATGAAAAGAAAAAGTCTATTCTATGATTTCTTAATTATAGTGTAATGAGACATCTATTATTAAAAGATATTAATAGTCATCATTTCCTTGTAAATTCAAATATTTATTTTATGTTCATTATATTAATCGATTTGTATATATTTTGATTAAATTAATGAGCAATTGAGTAATTTTATCGTATAGATGAGTTTTTATTTCGTGTTGTAGCTTAGTAAAAATTATAAGTCTTTTTTTTTATCAGAATAACTTTGTGTGTACCTTCACTAATTCAATTTTTTTTTTAAAAAAAAACTTTAAAGACTTGAATTAATTAATATCTTTGACTTCAACTACTCAACTATTTGTAAGGGAATTTTTGAATATTTAATAAATTCTTTTTTAAAAAAAAATATTTGATGTATAAAATATAAAGGATTAGATTATAAAACTACAATGGGATGTTTATTGTTCTTTAATATTTTATGAAATTGCAACAATCTAATTAGTACTTTCTTTATACCAATTTGTGTGATTATAAATATAATGAAAAGTTTTAAATTAGATTATTTCTAAAAAAATATATATATAATAAATTAAAATGAAAAATTTGTCACATAAATTGAAATGAAAGACGTACTTGTTAAAATTGAAAAGAATATTCAGTTTAACTTTAAAAATATACTAGGAGTAACAAACATACAAATAAAAGAGTTAACGGTTAAATATACATCTAAACTATTATTTTCCCCGCAAGTTTTATGTTTCAATTATTCATTATTTTCTTTACATACATAAATTATCACTTCCTTGAATTTGTATTAAACGCACTTGGATGCTGAATTGACCAAATATTTATTTTCAATTAATAACAAACGTGTGTAGGCCAATTCAACGCTGAACTGACCAAATATTTGTCCCCAGCCTACAATAAGCGCGCGTAAGCCAACCCAACATCCCATTGCTCTCTTTACTAGTCCAAACTATCATTTCATTTGTATTAAAACACATCTAGACGTTGAATTGACTAAAGATTTGTTCCCAATCGACAATAGATACGTGTAGGCTAACTCAACACCCCATTACTCTCTTTAACCTATCTAGACTATCATTTCTTCTGAATTGGTCAAATATTTATTCACAAAACGGGACATGTAGACCAACTCAACATCGAAGATAAAATGTGTTGAAAGCCCAAAATATTTTAACTTTTTTTGGACAAAATATTTTTACTTCATGTGTTCCATCCAAACAAAATCTTATACTACTAATCTGGTGCTGACATTTTCAATATACATATATATATTTTAACCACAACTCACAAGGGACAGAGGGAACAGTTTTAAGTTTGACCCAATAAATTAATGCAAGCATTAAACAAATCTGGTAGAGTTTCTTTTTCTGTGACTAAAAACAGAAAAAAATTAAATTTCTCATAATTATTGCAATAATAGTATAGTAGTACTACTATTAAAGATTTTGTTAATTTTTTTTCAAGTAGGTGAAAAGGCTATACACTCCAGCTGTAATCTTCAGTTATAGTTTTGGTCTATTTAGAGAGGAAAAAAAGAAAAAAGAGAGATGTTTATCACTGTTGTGAAGTTGCTGTAGTTCTAACTTCCAAGCACTAATATTTTTACTTTTTTTTTTGTTTTTTTAGGGGGTGCATTTTGAAAGGGGTATAAAGTGGAAAAGGGGTATTCCAAAGTTCTTCTTTGGGCTTGAGTTTTCTTGATCTGATTCTTGTGAGGTGTAAAATTTTGGATTTTGACCAGAATCTGTGTATGAAATTTTCATTTCAGAAATGGACCAAACAATTGAGAGGTCTCCAAATGCACATAGGGGTTTTCGAGTTCAAGCTCCACTGGTGAGTCTTCATAATCTTTTGACTTTTTTCTTCTGTTAATTTGTTTGATTAATGCCTTTTTTTGAATTACCCTAATGAAATTTCCTGGTAAATGAGCTATCTTGTCAAGAATTTTTGGTATTTTGTCGTGTTTATTAAGGTACCCGGATGAAATTTTTTGGTAAATGAGCTACCTTGTCGAGAAATTTTGGTATTTTGTCTTGTAACTTAAGGTACCCTGATGAAAATTCTTGGTAAATGAGCTACCTTGGCTAGAATTTTTGGTATTTGTCTTGTTTCTGGAGGTACCCTGATGGAAAAGGAGCAATCTTTACAATTACAAGAATTTTTGGTGTTTGTCTTGTTTGTTGAGGTACCTTGATTAAAAAGGAACAATCTTTACAATTACAAGAATTTTTGGTATTTGTCTTGTTTCTTGAGGTACCCTGATGAAAATTCATGGTAAAAGAGCTGCCTTAGCAACAATTTTTTGTGTTTAATTTGTTTCTTGAGGTATCCTGATGAAAAGTTTTGTTAAAGGAGCCAAGACTCTTTGGCATTTAGCTTGTTTCTTGAGGTACCCGGATGAACATTCCCGGTAAAGGAGCTACTTTGATAAGAATTTTTGGTATTTAGCTTGTTTCTTGAGGTACCCTGATGATATTTTTGTTAAAGTTTCAATCTTTCAAGGATTTTTGGTACTTAGCTTGTATACATTCTGGGTCTGTCTTAATTTGGCCTTTTGAGGCTTCGGTTGGCATGAAAATTGGGAGGTGTCCAGGTGAATTCTTGCTGAATTTGCTACTTTTCAAGGGGCTCTTTGAATTTTCCCCCTCTATTGCTATCAACATGCTTATTGAGTTTACGTGTCGTGGGCCGAGTCATAATCGAACATGGCACTTGCTTAGTGAGATTAGTTAAGAAATAAAGTCGTTCCCTTGTTAGCATCTGTAACTTTTGACATGATGGTAAGTGCTTGATCTTACAAGTGCTATAGCTTTTTGCATGATATTAAGCACTTGATCGTAACAAGTTGGCCAAGGTTAGAGTCATGATCAAACATGATGCTTGCTTGGTGGGCTAAGTTAAGAAAGTCGCACCCGTTGCTATCAACAATAGTTTTTGGCAAGATAGTAAGCGCTTGATCCTAACATATTACCTCTTCATGAATTTGAATATTCATCTCTAGCCCGGACGCCACTGTTGTTAAAAAATATTATTTATGAACAAGTATATGTTGTGGTCACGCTTCTGATGCTCTCTTTGATATTAGTTCTTAGCAATTATATTAGCTCACTCTTTAACAACTGTGTTATTTCAAATTAGCAACTAGAAAAAAGAAGGTTAAATGTTGAGTTGACTTGAGTCTTTGAGCTGTTTTTAGACTATAGTTGCCTTTCAGGAATAGAGTATCCCATCGCTGGCGCACAGTCAAAGATTGAATGAGGTCAATTATTTGTTTATTTGTGATAAGTGATTAAAGCTGATATTACATTGCGTCTTATTCAACTGAATCTCTACGTTGTGTGAGAAGAAGCTTCTATGTACTATGGTGTGAGCTTTTTCTTCATTTTATCAGAGAAGACTATGATTGCCAAGGAAGGTTTGAACTTTGGAGCTGCATGTGTTATCTTGATTCTTGATTCCATTCATTCGTTAGGAATAAGTATGTTACTCCGTCTCTTCAAATATGTTGTCAAGTATGTGTCGGATCTTCCAAAAGCCATGCATTTTTGGAGGATCTAACATGGGTGCAGCAACATTTTTGGAAGGTCCGAGTTACGTAGAGCAAAAATGAGGACATTTGTGTTTGTGTATAGGACCATAACATGGAGCTGATTTGCGGTCCGCTTTCCATTTCCGTTATAAAGGGATTCTCTTCATTTTTATGAGACACTGAGTATCTGCATTTCTTGTATATGGTGAACTTGTTGGTGCTGTGCTATTCCACTTTACTGTGATCAATGCTGGAAAGAGTCCCTCTCTTACTGGCCTATCAGAAAAGGAAAAAAAACGAGTCCCTCTCTTACTGGCTGTTATATTGTTTTTCTTTTTCAAGAACCCAGATTCTCATAACAGGATCTGCATTGCCTATTCTGCAATGAATTTTCATTTGAATTCATCTCTATAGGTCTCCCGTTTTGGTATATCTCAATACGGCCAAGTTGGCCTTGTTATTATCAATGAACACCGTACTCACTAAAAAAACAACCAAGAGGTGCTCTGAGATTTTACTATTTTATACTTCTTTTTGTCATTTCTTGTAAAGTATGAAGAGATGTAGCACTATTACTCGGACTAAGATCAATGTTGAATATAGGTCTGTATTAAATGACCTGTCAAAGTTTTTTAAAAGGTGTTTACCAATGAATTGATTTGTACAATGCTGAAAAATAGGATCCTGCATTATGAGAACTGTCTCATACACTTGGAAAGTTTAAATTAGGTTACATTGCTGTAACGCACAATGGAACAAGTGCCCATCTTGTGTATCGTCAGAGTATTTTTCCTTTTCAATAGTTTTGTACTGGATCTTCCCAAGAATAAATGGACAAATCTTTTTCTTAGGCACACATACAAGATTCGTCACTATGAACTCTGATGGCAGATTTATGAGGACTAATCACTGACACTGAAAGAACTTATACTAAAATGATTATGAAGTGAGGTGATATATTTTCTGTAGGGCTACTATGTGAGCTCTTAGCTAATAAATCTGCTATTCGGTTACATAATTTAGATTCGGTGTTTATACCTTGTCCAGGCACTATCCTTCCTCAAACTCACGGTCATGCATATGCTCAACTTCCCTCCTCTCAATTTTTGCTTATATAGTGAATGCTGTCCTGTCTTTATTTCAGTTTTCCTGCTAGTATTTGTTAGCTTAAAAGGCATTTTCCTTTGTGATGCTTGTCAGCTGCTAGAATACACCTGCATGTTCTAAATTAGTAAGTATTTGCAGGTTGATTCCGTGTCATGTTATTGCAAGGTTGACTCAGGGTTTAAGACAGTTGCAGGGGCAAGAAAATTTGTCCCAGGATCGAAAATTTGCATCCAGCCGGACATTAATCCTCACGCACACAAGACTAAAAACTCCCGTAGAGAGAGGTCAAGAGTGCAGCCACCTCTTCTGCCTGGTCTACCAGATGATCTAGCAATTGCTTGTCTAATTCGTGTTCCTCGTGTTGAACACAACAAGCTCCGTTTAGTCTGCAAAAGGTGGTATCGGCTTCTTGCTGGAAACTTCTTTTACTCTCTCAGGAAGAGTCTTGGAATGGCAGAGGAGTGGGTATACGTGATAAAGAGAGATCGAGATGGAAGGATTTCATGGCATGCATTTGATCCGACATACCAACTATGGCAGCCACTTCCACCTGTTCCGGGGGAATACAGTGACGCCCTTGGATTTGGTTGTGCTGTTCTTAGTGGTTGCCACCTCTACTTGTTTGGAGGAAAAGATCCAATCAAGGGGTCTATGCGACGGGTAATCTTTTATAGTGCTCGAACGAATAAATGGCACAGGGCACCAGACATGCTTCGTAAGCGCCATTTCTTTGGTTCTTGTGTAATCAACAATTGTCTTTATGTTGCTGGGGGAGAATGTGAAGGAATCCAAAGGACTCTCCGTTCAGCTGAAGTTTATGACCCCAATAGGAACCGCTGGACCTTTATTGCTGATATGAGCACAGCTATGGTGCCCTTTATTGGGGTTATTTATGACGGGAAATGGTTTTTGAAAGGGCTGGGATCCCACAGAGAAGTTCTAAGCGAAGCCTATAATCCAGAAATCAATGGATGGAGCCCTGTAAGTGACGGGATGGTTGCTGGTTGGCGCAACCCTAGCATCTCCATGAACGGTCGCCTTTATGCGTTGGACTGTCGTGATGGGTGTAAACTTAGAGTATATGACGAAGCCACAGATTCATGGAATAAATTCATTGACAGCAAGCTTCATCTTGGAAGTTCTCGTGCTTTAGAGGCTGCAGCTCTGGTTCCTCTTAATGGTAAACTCTGTATAATTCGTAACAACATGAGTATTAGTATTGTTGATGTATCAAGCCCTGATAAACAAGTGGAAACTAACCCGCATCTTTGGGAGAACATTGCTGGCAAAGGTCACTTCAGAACTCTATTTACAAATTTATGGTCAAGCATAGCAGGACGAGGAGGGTTGAAGAGCCATATTGTGCATTGTCAGGTTCTGCAAGCCTGAGCATCGGCAATAATGTCTAGGTCGGCCTTCTTGACTAGAACTAAGAATAGGTTCAGCCTCTTCAGTCTCAAGAACAAAATCTTTTCCGTTAAAGCAGTTTTGACATCCTCAACATGGTCTCATTCTGGTTTGTGAACCAAATTGTTGCATCAGTCATTTTCACTTCCGGATGACTTCTGCAGTCTCTGCAGATAATGCTCAACCTGTTAATATTTGTATCTGTCGTGTGGAAGTGTTTTGATTGTCCATATTGGCGTTGAAGAGGCAGGCGTTCACCATTAACAGCTCGTATGTGGATTTTTCTGGTAATTTCATACTTTTGCCATTAATTTGTCGCAAACGTCTGTTCAAATGCAGAGCTAGCTTGCTTAGATGATTTGGGAAGTAAAAAATGAGGCTATTTCTTTGCATCATGATGAGATCAGATAGCTCTATATATTGTGTATCCTTTCCTTTTGACCTGTAGCTTTGCACTGATAGTTTCCTGTCTTAGTATACCATATTTTGAACATAGGTTGGTCATTGCACTTGAAGGATATATAGCCAGAATCTCTGCTTTTTAGCTTCTTCTCTGCCTTCTTTTCATGATTTGTACACAATATAATTGGAATAGGAGTGGTATTGAACTACAAACGACGTCTGTTGAAGCGGCTTACTTAGAAGTTCGCTATATCCAGCATTATGATCTTGCTTCCTCTGGCGTTGAATATGTTGCTTATGATCTTCTAGAACATATATTGGCTGTGTCAATGTCCTAAAGCTTGTGCTTTTCGACAAAAGGTTCTGTAGAAACAAGTATTGTTAGGTTCAGTGATGTGACATTTCAAGATTTTGCAAAACATGCCTGAGTTTGTATTCTTGCTTGCAAAGGTTAATGTAAAATCTTGAAAGAGTTACATGTGCATTTTTCGCATTAGAATTCGTGGAATTTCCTGCTGTTGTAATGTTGGATGACATTTGTTTAAATGTAATTCCAAAGTTTCTTATTGAAGATGTGATGCTAAATGTTCAGTTATTGTGATAACAACATGAGCTGAGCTTAAACAGAGAAATATAGTTGTTGAGGATTGAAATGGTCAACCCTAACTTGTTTGGGATTTGACACGTGACTGTTGTTGTTGATGTTAAACTATGTTGCTCGAACTCTTGAAAAATGTCAACTAATGCATGTTGGATCCTTCAAACATAGTGCAATTTTTGGAGGATTCGACGTGACTGCATTAACATTTTGAAGAGCCGAGCAACATTGATGTTAAGGGGTCGTTTGGTAGGATGCATTAGAATTTATTCCCATTGGTACACATATCTTCTCCACTTAAAATTTCATTTCTTTTGTTTGTCCTATGTTCAAAATTGGTGACGAGCGTCTAACTCACACTGCATAACAAATTTTAAGAATCTATTCATCAAATTCACCTGTATCACTTCATTTTCAAAATCACAAGAATGACAAAACAAATATACTACATATATTTTCACTTGAGAACATTACAATTCCAAGAAACACAAGAAAGAACTAAACAACAACATATCCAGACAGTTCCACAAGTGCGATCTGGTAGAGATATTATTTTCAATAGATCCTCATCATAAATATCTTAAATCCCCCTATTAAGCATTTCTTGAAATTGCTTGAATGATTCTTCTCTTTCAAACTTAAGTTGTTTTTTAAAATTCTTGATAAAATCATCAGCCAACTTGTTCACATCCTCCACCAAGAACCTCCTAGTCGACGCGATTCTTTCTCTATTTCCATCATCTTTCTGCAATCCCTTCATGTTTGTTGATGAATTTTCTTTGTGGTGATGATCCATTTGGAGCTTGTTTTCGTGTTTTTCGCGCTTCTATGGAGGTTGAAGAGTTGAGTTAAATGGTGATGGATTTCTTAGCTAGTCAAAAGATGTTTAAATAGTTGCAAGATTGTGAGTTTAAATTGTTGTTTTCTTAGCTTTAAAGCATGAGTTTTTCATGGAGAAAAAAAAAAGAAAGCAAGGGAAAGAAGAAGGAAAGTTGGAAAGATTAGTTAATTTGTTCATGAGTGGAAGGCATTTTTATGAATACTTTGAAGCCAAAATGGAAAAGGAAAACCACTTATATTAGTTATTGTTAAATTTCAATTTTAGTCCTTGTTATATCTAGCTAAGCGCGTTTAACTCGGGGCATTAAAGCGCCTGCTATGCGCAGGGTCCGGGAAGGGTTCGACCACAAGGGTCTATTGTTCGCAGTTTTATCTTGTATTTCTGCCAGAGGCTGTTTTCAAGGCTTGAACCCTTCTGGTCACATGACAACAAATTATTCATAGTTATTATTCATTCCACCATTTAGTTATCCATATTTTATGTTACGCCTGTATTGTTATTTCATATTTGATGATAATATTGTTTTAAATATAGTCCAAACGTAACATGTTGTCTACTCAAAAGGGACTAAATACACACATTTTCACACAATTGAAGGTCAAAGAGTACTTTATCAAATTTTAAGAGAACCTAAATCAGAAATTTACTAATGAGGGACCAAAAATGTTATGACCCTTTATTTTATTGTTAGCTTTTTGTGTTTTTAAAAAAAATATGGTTTAGCATCTCAAAGAAAGTTGCATAATTGTTTATTTTGAGTGCAAGAAACTTGCATGAATTTATAAATAGATTAATGGATGGTTCAAAAAGATTAGGGTTTTATTAAGTATTTTTCAATTTTGTAACTTTGAAAAGATGGTGGGGGGGATTTATAAATTACAAAAAGAAGTTCATGAGGAAATAAAAAAAATTTAAAAAATATCCAACTTGTCCATGATGTATTGTATTATTATTACTTTTATGGATTAAAATATTAAGATTAGATATATATAAAAAATTTAAGATGTGTTGGATTAAATAAACTTCTATCACTTAATTATGATTAATTACTATGTATTCTCATCTCAATTCCTCTGGTAGAAATGCAACGTAAGGTTGCGTACAATAGACCTTTGTGGTCGAGCTTTTCCCTGGACCCCGCATATAGCGAGAGCTTTAGTACACCAGACTTGCCCTTCTTCACACATGTATGCTTCATATCGAAAATACTGAAACAAATGGTATTCATGAAGGGGTGATGGAAGAGAGGAATAAACATCAACTAATGTAATCAAACATCAAGAAAAAATGATTATATATATATATATAACTTGTGAGGTAGTGGTAAGGTATGCATATATTCTGTCCTCCCAAACTCCATTTGTGGAATTCCACTGGATATGTTATTATTTATATATATAGAGAGAGAGATATTCCTTTCATAATTTGAATAGAAAAAAATAACCCTACAAAGATCGTGTTATAAACGATACACATGTGAAATATTTAATCTTTGATTATATGTCCAAGTGCATAAAACCACTCTTGATTTTCCTTAAATTCACAACAAATGAAGTAAATTAATAGTACATTTTTTTCATTGCTACTTTCACCTTGAGTTGCATATTTGTTCCCATTTACTCATTAGCAAGCATTTGCATCTCATTGACAGGAGCTGGAAGCTGCAAATATAGATAATTTGTTGTTACAACATACAAATATTATGAGGTCGTTTGGTAGTTGATTAGAGTAATGCAAGTAGTATTAGTAATATAATTAATATCGATTTTATGCATGAATAATTTATCTCCTAATTAGCTATCAAACGTGGTATTGCTTATGCAAAATTCGATACCTACACAAAGATTATGTTACTCAGACTCTTTAAACTTATTGTCATGTGTGTGTCGAAAGTCCTCTAAAAAGGTATGCATTTTTGGAGAATCTGACACAAGTACAACAATATATTTGGAGGGTAAGACACAGACACCAAGTGGAAGCTCTACTCAGACAAAAAATCAAAGTCTTGAAAGTGTCAATATGCCATAAAGTGTCTAATTTTATCGGGATTCATGTTTGGTTGGAGGTATAAGGTAATCATTGGACTATTTATCCCATCATTGGACTATTTATCTCATTATTTTTGCCTTAGTGATGAAATAAGTTATCTCATATAGATGGTTAATATATATGGTGGATAACTTATCCCAGACTAACTTATCTCGAGATTAATTATCCTAGGAGAACATGTTGTCAACCAAACACGGGATAACTAGGAAAAGTTATCCCACCATATATATGAAATAACTTATCCCTAAAATATAAATGGTGAAATAAATAATTCCATGAATACCTAATATCTCTGACCAAACACGGACATTTTATCCTGAGATTATTATACCTTATACCTCACACCAAACGACTCCTTAATAGAACACCAACAATTATCACTCAACCGGTCCACCCCAAACAAGTTGGGAAAGACAAAAATTTTGAAAGAAAAAGTATAGTTGCTTCTCGGATCCTCCAAAAGTAGTGCATCTTGGAAGATCCCACTTTTGTAGAATCCGAGCAACATAACTTGTATACACAGTGTAATTTTTCGTTCATCTAGCTCCACTCCCAACAACATATACTCTTAATAAAACAACAACTATCTCTCAGTCCCAAACAATTTAGGATCGGCTATGCTCACAAACAAAGACTTTGAAAGCAAATTAATTACCTGTAAAGCTTGTCTCAAAGATCCTCCACAAGAGCTCAACAACAAAAATCCATTTTCCATACAAGAATGAACAGTCTCAAACTGATTTATATCAAGCTTCTTGTTAATAAGACCAATCTGAAAGTAAACACTATGAGAAACTGGCAAATCAACTCTGATTTCTTTAACATTAAACCAAAACAAGAATCTTTTCACTTTAATCCCTTTTAACTCAGTAAGTGATCCAATTCCTAGCTTCCCACTGATCTTTTCAGCATAATAAACCAAATATTCAAACTCTACATAACAAGGGGCTTTCAGAAAAACTTCAAAGTTTCCATCTTTATCAAGATTATAGGATTCCACAGAGTCTGGAAAGATGCCACGTGGCAGCCCATATATTAGGAGGATATCATAGAGTGTGGGTTCTGGTTCTGGTTCTGGTTGTGGTGATGGGCTAAGCATGAAAGAGATGGTAAAAGGGGTTAATATGAAGAAAAGAAAAAGACCCAAATGGAATCTTGAATTGAAAGCCATGGATGGTTGTTGAACAGGGAAGGTGTGCTTTAGATGGTTGTACCTTCTGCTTACAGAGGTGTACCTTAACTTAGGGGTGAGGTGGGGGGGGGGGGGGGGATAA
>JBCEWC010000429.1:0-40822 GCA_038996855.1 Solanum aculeatissimum | reverse complement strand
CCCCCCCCCCCCCCCACATATTAATTGGTTAAAGTCTTAGAGAAGAAGATAAATATGGAATCTTGAAGTGAAAGCCATGGTTTTGTTGAAAAAATTGAGCTTTGAAAGGGGTAGGTTTGCTTAAGATGGCTGTACTTTCTGCTTAAAGAGGTGTACCTTAATTTGGAGGGAGAAGCAATATGGGAAGGTACAATTTTATTGGTTAGACAAGAGGTGAGATTTGGGTTGGACTTTTGTGATGACATGGGAGAAAGAAGCCAAAAAAGTGTTATTTCTTGGAAGGAGGGTGTTGATATTTTTATCTATTAAAATTAATTTTATTGTATCAAATTAGTTAATTTTTGAGTTTGTTGAATTATTTATATTAAAATAATGAGATTACTATCTCCTATAGAAGGTTTGAAGATGGGATAAAATAATTATATAGAATATTTTTATTTATTTCATGTCGTGTATCAAATAATTCCTTAACTTCACTTTGTATAAATTATTTGATTAGGTAATAATGCTTTTTTTTTTTTAAAATTAAAATTTGTAATTTAAACAAATTATAAATATTTTATGACTATGTGTATCGTAGGACATTATGGAAAATGAAAAAATTTAAAATTACATGAAGTATTATCTTTTTCCATACTTGATGCCTATTGTTATTGCAATTAATTTGAGTTCTCATCACATAAAAATTCGAATACAAGACTTCAAGTTAAAAATAAAGAAATTTTATTTATCCTAAAGTAACTCTCAAGATTACGATGGAACATATAAGATCTATTCACTCTAATTATGACTTTAGTATAAAAAATCTAGTAGATAATACTTCTCTTGTCTTATATTGCACAAATTTGATAAGGTTCGGTTAGGTACGAGATATTGAACCATGCAACATAAACGCCCAAGTCTATTGTTAACAATCCATTAGCCACATTCAAGAAGACTTTTTTTTACCACTTCTCGAAAGTTCTTACCTTTTATGCTCTCGTGATGACTTAAAGTCACAATCTTAAAATTGAAGGCGGAAGGCTTACCATCAACCCCTCTTGGGTACATTTTAGGCCAAATGTTTGGGCTAGCTTGAGTTTGACTTTGTAGAATTGGACTATTTTTTGGGGCCCAACTTTTTCTTTTTTAGGCTATCATTTATATTTTGTTCCTGTTTATAAAAAATTGTGTAAATACAACCCTTAAAAAAATTACCTTGTAGATATCATTATTAGACTCAAGTTGAATATTAGTTGATGAATGAAATGGAATATCACATCAATGACGAATGTGTAATGGCCTAGCTCGCAAGTGATATATATTGTCCGCTCTGGATCTAGATCTATATGACTTTAAAACGCATTACCTGTGGTAATGTTTGTTTACTTATTTACTCAATATCACTCATGTGTTTTTGTCGAAGTGAGACTTCTTATTTTAAGAAGGGATGTCATAAACGTTTTTGTCAATGTGAGACTTCTTATTTTAAGTTGGGGCGTCATATACACTCTCTATGGACTTAGCGTTCTCGTTGAGGTTTGTCTTACCGCATAAGATTTGTCTAGACTCGGCACTTAGGTTTGCTCCACCTCATCGAAACGTATCTAAACTCAGATGAACTCTGGTTCACACCTACAAAGCCAACACATGAGTGACTTTAATACCATTTGTAATGACCTACCCCGCTAGTGATATTGTTCGCTCTAGATCACCTAGACCCACAAGGCTTTATAACATGTTATTAGTGAGTAAGACCTACTTACTTATATAGCTAACTTTTCTCTTGTACTTTCGCCAATGTGGAACTTCTTATATTAAGCTAGGGTGTTACAAGAAGAGAACCACCATGGGCTCCTCATATGGTTTAGACAACCATCCTTTCTTTTATCTAACTTTTCTAATATGTGTTAGGCCCAAAGCCTAATTTATATGATTATCAGAGCCAAATCCAATCTAGTGTAGACCTCCAGATGAAGAGGGCGGAAAAACTCCGATTTATAAATGTGCATGCTCCAAACTATATAGTGAAACCTTGGATAAAAAATATTCATATTTGAACATGTGGTGAGGGGTAGGTGATGAATAAAATGGAATACAATATCGGTGATGGACAATAACTCTAGATTCCTTATATACCTTAGATAATTCTTCTCTTTTGGAGCTACTTTTTAGATGGGAGTTGGGCACAACCATATAAGTAGCTAGCCCAAAGTTCTCATTTGTCACCAATATGGTGTTTCACTTCATTCATCGAATCCTCTCATGCCCAAATTCAGATATTCTTTATTCAGAGTTCTACCATTTGATTTAGAGTGCACATTATGAAGCTTCCATGCAAATACTGAATATTATAGTATGGATGAGAGACATTCCAAAAATAATCACTCAAGTTTTCATACATAGCAAATATATATTTTTTCTATTTTTTATAGCTCAAAGAAGAAAGATATTCCCAAAAATTGAAGATTACAAAAGCACACTAATAAAAGTCAACACCACAAAAAGTTGATTTTTTTTTTTAAGGGACACAAATATGAGAAAAAGCAATAATTATGTGTTAAAAAGTTAGGTGAGATACGAAAGCACCAAAATGACTAAAAAGCCCATAGTCATTTCCATAAAACCCATCCATCTCCTTCTATCTCCTCCATCATTCTTGTCATTTGCTGAATCACTTGCTGGTTTTCCACTAGAGTTCCCACTAACTGTATAAAAATAGGTTAATTAGAGGTCAAAAATGGCAAAAATAAAATATTACTTGTTCGATTTATTTTATACGACAATATTTGGTTAAGCATAAAATTTAAGAGGTATGCGGACTAATGATATAAACTAAAAATCACTTGTGGTCCAATTAGACACACTATATTAAAAACATGTCCATTTGTACGTTCATCAGGATCAACAACAATAAATCGATAGAACTGTAGATGATCGAAAAAGAATCAATTTATGGCAGAGACATGACATGACATTTTTATTATGACCGTAAGCAATAAAGAAATCAAGGGATATTTATAAGTATATAAAAATAATTTTGATCTCGTATTTATAGTGTAATAATTTTTAAAAAAAATGTGTTAATGAACCCCTTACGACCTCCTAGCTCAAGTAAAATGAGAAGTTAAAATTTTAAAAGTTTATATATAGAAATATTTTATATATTTTTTTTAAATAGATTAAAAAAAAAAGAGGGTCGAATAAAATAAAATAAAAGATAAGTAATAAAGACAAAATAAAAAAAACCAGAATTAATTTAAAATTTTGTGTTGATTTTATTTTATTTTATTTTTTTACCTGGTGCAGATGAAGCAGCAGTACTCCCTTTTGCACTCTTTGCAAAATCTTGGAAAATCTTAGCATCTGGTGAATTTGGTGATAAATGCAACAAATCTGCAAAAATAAATCACAACTCAAAATGTTAAAATAAATCTAAGTACAGTATATCTCGTATCTTATTTTTCAGGTCAATAATTTTACCTGTCTTTCGTTTGACTTGATAATCAGTATATAAAAGTTAAACGCTCATGTACTTACCAACGCACATAGTTACATTAGACATATTAGGGGGAGCATGACATAGAGTAGGGAGGCTTAGTGCAAGTGTAGAGTTGATCTTGAGGCCAAGGCTAGGGTCATTTCTATCTTTCACTAAAATACAGAGACAGATCTTGCTCTTGTCTAAAACTTGTTTTAAACCGGTGCAACAATCTGGTGTGGGAGCTTTAGCTTCTCCGCTAACATAAGGAAGACATGTGGCCAAACCGACGAGTTGGTTAGCACATTCTTCCTTGTCTTTATCGATATTCGCCCTCGAAAACCCTAATAACAAGATCAAGATCAAGAAGAAAGAAAGTTTAAAAGTCAAAAGGTTTTTTGAACTCATTGGAAACAATTTGTTTTTGGGGGAATAATTTTGGGAGTATGAAAGAAAGATGTATAATAAGTGATGGCAAAGTTTGCTTTTTATGCTTTGTTATTGTGACAATTATTGTATTTATTGTGATGTGTACTAAAAGAATGGAGGAAAATAGGTGTGGTAGTAGATAGAAATAAATAGGTTTGTGTATGATTTTTGAAGTTTAAAAAGTTTGTCTAGTTATGGACTTTTGGAGGATTTTTTTTTCCACTCGATGTTCAGAGCCCGTGGAGTTCCGACTAAATTCAAATCGCCAACAGGATTATTTTCATATCCAGGACTCGAACTCGAGACTTCTGATTAAAGATGAAGCAGTCTCACCACTGCAATCACAACTCATGTTGGTGACTTTTGGAGGATTCACATGTGCTAATGTACTATATTCCTACTATTTTATATAATATTTCAATAGTAATATAATAAAATTATATAAGCGTTTTATTTTTACCTTATAGAAATAGAGAAACATGTCATACGAGTGTTTTCTAAACTAATATTCTAAATTTGGAAACCTCTTTTTTCTTGTTTTTTTTTATAAAAAAAAAAGTACTATTATTTAATAAAGAATGTAAATAATAGTAAGTCTAAAAAATACAAAATTGGCTTGATGTCATGTAATTATCTAGTAGTTTTTCTGACATTTTCATTATTTATTAACCATGTCATCCATTGCATTTAAATCAAATGGCCCCCTTCTTTAAAAAAAAAAATTTATTTACACATAAATAGAAATGAATTGTTTCTTTCATCTTCCAAAATTTTCTATTTTCATAGTATTTGTCTTTTGTCCTTATTTTATATTTATTTTTGGGATTTTGATTAATTTGAATGTGTGGCTAGTTAAAGCGGATAATATTTTTTTTAATTTTTTTTAATTCATACTTGAGATATTTAATTTGGTTAAGAGGGAAGAAATACTTATTCCATGATAATTCTTGATAATGCTGAGTAACTATTTTAAGACCCCGACTAATTCAAGTTCATGTCGCGAGAAGTGTTCTTTGTTGGGAATCTTTTCACTTCGAAAATTTGACCACGAAAAGTATGCACTTGCCTGACTAATTTGAATTTATACAAAGTAAATTTATTATTTTATTTGGAAAAATGAATTCATTTGTGATTTTTTTTCTATTTATTTTTTGGTGACTAAAATCCAAAGATATAAAATAAAAATTAATATAATATCAAATGTTATCCCGTGATGGGTCTAAATTTAACCCGTGATAATAGTTAATTAATTAACTTAATTTTATGTCATAATAATTAGACATTTAGATCAAACCTAAAAAATATTTGTCATTTAGTATTTACCATTATTATTACATGAATCTTTTTTGTGATCCTTTTGTCTAGGTAGATCCACAGTATAAGTTACGAGTTCGATCATTGAGAAAATTAATAATTTTATTAAAGAATATTTTATAAAAAATTAGAATTCAGTATATCAAAAAAGGATGTTCTTTTAATCATTCTTCAGCCAGGGCTAGATACTTTTAAAATTTTCACTAAAAATATTTAAATATATTTTCAAGATTTAATATATTCAATACTATACTTTGAACATACACATTTCAAGCTCATAAAATTTAAATTTAAATTTTACTTTTTATTTCTTTCAAGATACTCATTGTATCAGAATTTTGAATTCATAAAAATTAAATTTCAAATTTATATTTATTTTTTTATTTTTCAAAGAGAAAAGAAATATTTATTTTATCTTGACATGACAAAAGTCTCAATTTGTGTATAGATAATTATAGATTGGATCATGATATCCTTATCATGTGATGGAAGAATATATGTATATTATATTATATATAAATAAGTGTTAGTCTGATTCAAGCGGACAGTTCTTCATTGTCCTGTCTGCTGCTGCTTTTGATCCTGATCAACCACAAACTTTCAAAGCAAACAACTTTTCGTCGTCCTACCTGCTTGAACTGCTTAATTATATTTCTTTAACTGTTTCAATTATAATTTTACAATATTACCTCGTTGTTTGATATTTTTTAAGTATTATAATTAATTGAACATGTGATCCTGACTATTTTTGGATCTAAAGAATTAATATTTTTTTTAAAAAAAAAACATTTTTTAGTATGGATTTTTTTTTCTTCGCAAAGTTTGAATTAAAACAGTTAATTAAAAGTGAAAAGTTTATATCAATCTCATTACACACGTTTTAAATATTATTTTACTTTATTGGAGACCTTAAAAGATAATTACATATAATATTCAATAATAAATAAAGTTAATAACTTGTTAAGTATATGGATAATTTTGATTTATGTAACTATAAAAATAAAGAAATTAACTACGAAATTCATCGTTAATAATAGAAAAATAACTCATAAGTAACATAATTTATTTTAACAATTTATTGCCAATATGTTACTTTACTTTACTCCATTAAATAGAATTATATAACAATGAATATTTTATAGTATTTATATATTGATGGAAAAGTTAAGTATTTATTGCAAATAAAAACCAACACGTGTTGTGAAAAAATAATAAAATTTTATCCATGATATTCATTTAATGAAAAAAAAATTTTGGTTGTCATGATGGGTCACTTTATTATTTATTATTAAATTAAATGCTAAATTTAGTTAGCTCAACCTATAAATTGTATTATGTAAAATTATTTTGTCTAGTTAATAAAATTTGAAATTATATAGCATAATAATGTACCTTTCAATTAAATTCTCTCCAATTTTTTAAATCTCCAAAATTGATTTAAATTTTTTTATTCACTTTTTCACTCAATATCAAGTAATCACATTAGAGTCTGATTAAATTTAAATTTGCATGTTGAAAGGTTCATTTTAGGGGATGACGCTTTTTGATTAAGGATGGAGGAATCTCGATAAAATTTTGCCACTAATCTATTTTTCTTATTCCATTGGAGCTATTTTTTTCATATGAATCTTTATAATTTTATTGACAACATAGAGATAAATATATATATATATATACACACACGTACAAAAAGAATAAGATTATTTTTTGACATATCTTTTACTCGCATTGGATTGAAAACTAATTAAATTCATATTGCACGAATTGCCCTAAAGAGGAAGCAATCTCTGTCTGAATTCATATTCAACATTCAGGAAGTTTGCCTAGAAGTAACCATCCTTGAAAAGAGTGCGTAATAGCTCACTGATTGAGCACTCTTGCATCGAAGATGAATGGGGTTAAGCGATTTGTCGAAACTATGGGATGTAAAAATACATCGTTAAGGAAGCATTTCGCCCAGAGATCTCAGATAAGGGAACCCTGGGAGAGTTGTCGACTCCAACTACTGTCCATGCATGTACGATCCATACTAGATCTGACCAACTGCCCATTCTACTTCCTCTACGTTCTTGACAACCCATCTTTATCTCAGTAGAGTGTTTCAATGGCACGTTTCAGTCCTCTTCCCCATTACTTAGAAAAAGTGAGCCACTAGTTCAGATACAAGATACTATTATTATCGCCTGAACAATTAAACATTTAAAATTTTTAAAATTTAGAATAAATTAAATAAATTGAGACAGAAAAAATAACGGTAAACTAATGTATTATGTACATATCCTAGTATTAGGGTAATATAGACCTAATATCTAGGGCAAAAGTCCTCATCATAATTAATGTAATTTTAACTTCCAACTGCTCAAAATGCATTAAATTTTCATAATAATTAATGATTTTTATTTTTTTGACGACACATCTCTCACAAAAAAAAAATCATCGAAAACCTTTTATCTAGATCTCAGTTATATTTAAATATCCTTATTTTGAATCAAACGATCTTTAGAGAAAAAGAAGGTAGTTGACCTTCACATTTTTATCCGTCTAGTCGTGACAATTTATAATCGTTGTTAGTGTGTGTTGTATAATAATAATATATTTTGTATTATTCGAGATTTAAAGAGAATAAAGTATAATCAAACTTTAATCTTGTGTGAACTAGCAAAATAACGTGTTTTTCCAAAACATCGTCTCAAATGCCTCATATAATAAGAAACCATTTAATATCATATTGAGATTAGTTATACTCATCATACATACATGTGATAATTTATCTCCATTAATCACTACAATATAAAGTGGTGCGATAAATACTCTTGAAACTAATTAATAAATACCACTAACAAAACGTAGAATAAATAATCCTCCATTTGATCCCACAAGTATTATCCTTTATTCCTCATACCCAACGACTCCTAAGACTCGTTTGGTACAAGGGATAAGGGATAACTAATTTTGAGATTAATTTTAAGAAGAATTTATTTTATGTTTGATTAAAATAAAACTCAAGATTAATTATCATAAATTATAATATTATTTTTATTTCATATTAAAAATGAGATAATAATTCTGAAATAATTAGCTTTTAATGTGTATTTAACCAAAACAGCTAGGACTCCCATATGAATGAAAGAAACAACTATTTCCAACTGTCAAAAATTTGCAATAAAAGCCCACACTGTCCAATCCAACAAACTCAAAGCTGTTCTTTAAAGTTTCATTCACTAAACATTATTATCGATAAAGTTATTGTCATGATGTTACTAAAATATCATGATTTTAAGTCTCGAAAATAACTTTTGATAAAAATACAAAGTAAATCTGTGTATAGTAGATTTTAGAGGTTGAACTCTTTTTTGAATACATGCATAGCAGAAATTTTAGTGCATTAAATCGTTCTTTAAACTTAGATCCTACTCTATGAGGTTTTACTGGATATGTTCTTGTATTTTAAAATTGAAATATGAATCTGAAGTCATTTTTAATAGAAAACATTTATCTTCAAAATGGATTTTTTCAACACAAACGACAAAACAAAAGATTCTAACAAATAAAAAAAGTCAATCAAATACACTAAACTTTCGTTATATGCAAAGATTTGAAACAGAATTGAATCACAAAAATATATTGTATACAGACTTAATTACCTTGTATTTCTACAAAAGAATCATTTTCACTATTAAAATTTATAATTTCTTGATTACGTAATGACAACTTTATCAGTTATTATTATTATTATTATTATTATTATTTTTAACAACTTTGAAAGTTGTTGAATGATGTAGTCAGTCTAGCTGGTGAAGAAGATAATAATAAGCTCTCTAGATTTCCCTACTAGTTGTACTCACTTCTACAATGTACACGTGGCAAATATTTATTCGCGCCAATTTAATATATTATATACAATATTAAACTAAAAAAAATACTCTTAACAACTAAAAATTAAAAGAAAAGAATCAAGAAAATCTTATGAGAATTGATGTTCTTTAAAATCGTGAAATTGGTTTGTTATTTCTTACGTGGGGTATTAAAAAAATGCTTGAAACCTTAATTAATGTTTTGAATTTTGAAGTTTTCGTCTCAAACTAACTCAGAAGCTTAACAATAGCTCAAAGATGTAGTTAAAAAACGTTGCTAGAATAGCGCGACTCAAGTTGCTATTCAAAAATTGCAACACAAGAGAAGAGAAAGTGATATGACCACGTCTTTTGCTTATGACTTTACTTTATCGATGAAACGCTATTCTCTAACTTAATAAATTTTTGATCATGTAAGCAATTTTATTAAAAATAAAAAAGAACAATAATTAATAAACATTTTGAACGGATCTTTCCCATTATTAGTAAAATATAATTATTTTTATTTTTAGAGGAAAAATAAAAATAAAAATGATAATTAATGGTTAATCAAGGAGGAAAAATGATACGCTTAACTAGCATTTCAATTTTACGTTTAGAATAGTTCCGCAATCGCCGTCTCCGACGAGTTAACCCGCCGGTAAGCTCCTCTCTCCGACGCCGGGAAAATGGCCGGGAAATCCTCCGCCGATTTCCATGACCACACTCATCTCGTTCTCAAATACGCCGTCATTTCAAGGCTCGTTCTAGTCTCCTTGATAGTTCTATGGCGATCACTGCTCAGCCCTTACGATACCTCCGCTTCTATAAACCCTAGCTGTCTCTCCAACACCACTTCCATTATCAGTTTGTTTTCCGGTTCAAGTTCTTACTCGAAATCCGACTCGCCGTCGGTTCTCCTCCCGCGATTGGCATCGTCGATCGAGGATAGCATTGTTTGGGATAGTGTGTACTTTGTACGAATTGCACAGTGTGGATATGAATATGAACAGAACTACGCTTTTTTGCCTCTGATTCCAATTTGCATCTCTTTGCTTTCACGAACGGGTAATTCTCTTTTTCAATTTTTTTTTTTGAATTTTCTGTATTTTTCTTTTAGCTACTCTTGATGTGCATTACTTGAGCTGGTGATCTTTTGAAAATAAACTCTCTACCTTGAGCTTTATTCGAGAAGGCAATTTGCATTTGTTATCACATTGAACTGTTGAAGCATAAAAAAATGTGTACTTTATGGTTATTTTAGTGAGTGGAAAAATTTAAAATGTTCTATAAGCTAATTGTGTCAAATGCTTATTGAAGAAGGCCTTTTAAAAGTATTCTATTGTTTCACGTGACTTGGTTAAAACCAAAAGATTAAAAGATACTTTAGTAAATGCTACATATGTTTAGTTTAAGATGACAAAATTCAAAAGTTCTCATTATATTCTTAAACTCCATGCTAAGTCAAAACTAGACGAACAAATTGACATGGAAAGAGTACTTTTTTAGACGCACCACTTGAAAAAGTACTTTTTGAAAGCAAGCGTGCTCCCAAACAGGTGCTAAGAGGGACTATGTAAGCTACAGGATTGGCATTTCATAGTATAGATATAGATAATATTTCACTTCGCATAAAGGCTCTAATAGAGACTATGGACGCAACAGGATTGGCATTTTACAGTATAGATATAAATAAACTGTGAAATGACTGATCTGTTACATGTCATGCTTCAAGAATTGTATCTTTCTCATGAAGAATGATGCTCATTGTTCAGTTGTTTTTTATTTTTCCATATTTTTAGAAAAGTTAGTATTTTTTCCCTTAATTGTCACTTTCTAGATTGGAGAAAGTTATGGAATGTTTGTTTTGCAGTGTTTGCCCCATTGATACCCTTTATTGGACAGAGAGCTGTTCTTGGCTTATCTGGTTATGTGCTTAATAACTTTGCATTCGTTTTGGCTGCTTTTTATCTTTACAGGTAATGTCCAATTTTGTTTTACAGTAGTAAGTATTATTTCTTTAAGAAAGTGTGTTCCTTTTTCTGACCTGTGGAGAATCTTCTAGGTTTAATTTAAGTATTCAATGCCACAACATCTCAAGAATTGGACAGCGAGGACTCTTAAATTTTTCACGCTAGTGCGTGAAAGTTGATAAGTTTGGATTGATATGAGACATGTAACAATTGTGCAGTATGTATAATTTTGCCTGTGGAATCAGTTTATGACTGTGAAGAGATATTGTTGACCATTGATGCAGGAAAATGAAAGATCCCCTGAAACTTCTATTTAAGACCCTTATTGATATCACAGTTAGTTGTATCTCGCTATCATTGATTTGCCGGAGTCTATGCTTTGGAATATCTTCAAAAGTATAATATCGATGTAGTTTACAACAACAACAACATACCGAGTGTATTCCCATAAGTGAGGTTTGGGGAGGGTAGGATGTACACAAACCTTACCCTTACCTTTGCAGGGTAGGGAGATTGTTTTTGATAGTCCACAGCTCAAAAGAGAAGTTATTGAAGTATGGCTGCGAGAAAATACAACAACAAATATCAAAATATAAGGCAAATGATACAACAACAACATATAGTAGTACACATCGGAGAATAAGAAACTACACAACTACTTCTACTATTAATAAGGAGGAGAGGAGAAGAGGTTAGCCTCCTGCCTCTGCCACATAAAAAGCAAAAACACTCAGCTACCTGCTAACCTTCTACCCTAATCCTCGACCTTCATACCTTCCTATCTAGGGTCATGTCCTCTGTAAGTTGAAGTTACTCTATGTCATGTCTAATCACCTCCTTAGTTCTTCTTCGGCCTACTACTACCTCTCCTGGCTCCTGATATATCCAACCCCACATACCTTCTCACTAGTGGATTTGCGCACCTTTTCTTCACATGCCTGTACCATCGCAATTCCCTCATCTTGTTCGTCACGGGGCCACTTGCACTGTTATCCAAATTATTTAACTTCTGCAGTAGTTCAAATGCTATGAATTTTCATGTGCCTGGTTAAATCTCTGTATAATTGGCCTTTTAATTATGATGTGTGAGCATCTCATCATGAATGGATTTTTTTGGGTATTCTGAGGAAAATTGATAAATGGTTTGCCGTGGGCGAACCCATAAAGTTTCTTGCAATTGAAGCAGCAATCGTAGAGAAATCGTTCAAACTTTCATGAATGATGTATCTGGATGTCAATTTTTGGACTTCAGACATCCTTTGCAATGTGGCAAGAACTATTTTTATCTGTACATGGCTTCACCCTGCTCAGAAGTTTCATTGTTCTTGATTTTCTATTTGGTTTATCTGGTTTAGCACTTTCATATCACAATCATTTAGGAGATTTGACTGGAGTGATTGATGCCTCTAACTTAAATGTTCATGCAAGTTAGTTTGAAATTGATAGGGTAGTTTATGTGAAATTTTGTTTGAGAACATCACAGTATTATTGTGATTTAAACTAAACTCAAATATGAGTTTTTGGAAGTTGTGTAAGTATTTTACTGCAAGCTTTTGAGTTGATTTGAAGGCCAGGTGTGTTAAGGAGGATGTGATGTATTAAGTGTTTATTGAGCTATCTTGTAATCCCTTTGATGGTTTCTCTTATATTGTTCAATTCAACTTTGATGGCCAACATAAAAGTAATTTAACTACTATGAATTCTCTGAGTATTGGACTTGAATAGACCGAAATTGATACAGAAGATTCATCTAGCTGACTTTAGGATTGAGTCATTGTTGATTGATTGAGAGAATGAAAATGATTTTGAGGTTTAGCACTACACCATTACATGGAAAATATTCTTGGTAAATTGTAAGATTTTTAAATTCTTACTGTTTTACTTACCTTTTCAATTTTTTTTGAATCCTTCTTGTGTTTTTTTCGGGTCTATACTCTATAGGACCCAATTCCCTCTTCTGTGGCAAATTAGATTTCCTGGTCACTACCACTGAACTAACATTTAGACATTATTTCATTACCAATAGGTGGATGCTGGATCCATTGTGTAGAAGTTGCATAAAAATAGGGAACCTCATGCTTCTTTTGTGGTTTCTAGTGTATACATTATTAGATCTTTTTAATTGAATTAACTTTGTGGTTTATCATCTTAATGGCTGTGTCTTAGCTCAACTTTAGTAGCCTTTTTGCTGAAATCCAGCACAGTGATACCCACACTGGTCCTTCATGGAAGCTTTTTTGGTTTGAGGAGGATTAGCTTACCATATCATATCAAGAGTCTTGTTCTGGAGAGTTATTCTCCACTTGTTTGCACAAACTACACAATTGATACATACATATTCATAATGATATGTTATATTCATTCTTATATAATGCACTAGATTCACATTGGCTTTGCACATTAATGAATTTATTTCCTTTTCTTAATCTGCTTATCATTCTTTATGTTGTTGGTTCACAGGCTCTCAGCTATTATCTTGAAGGATACAGAGGTGGCATTAAGAGCTTCAATATTGTTTTGCCTTAATCCCGCCTCCATATTCTACTCATCAATGTATTTTCTTCCGCCCTGCCTTGCATTCACCTCATATTATATGACTTGCATATGAGTATGTTCTATGCTGCATGTTCACAGATATACCGAGAGTATGTATGCTTTGTGTTCCATTGGAGGATTGTATTATCTCATGAGGGGCTCAAATAACATTGCAACACTTTGGCTTGGTCTCTCTGGATTTGCAAGGTCGAATGGAGTGCTTAATGCTGGCTATATTTGCTTCCGGACAATGCATAGGTCCTATAAAGCAGCTTTTGTTAGAAAAGATGCTGGAGTAAGTTTTGTTTTGTTGTTGGCCTTCCTTTGACCGATGCAACTTTTTTTCTGGATCAGTGCTTAGTACAATATGATTTTTCTTAAATCAAGTCTCAGTATATGAAGAAGTGGCAGAGGCTCATACTAAATTGAGCTGCACTGTTTACTGTGAGTTCGCGAAAGCTGTAGTTGGCACACTACTTTCCAAGGGGCTTCAGGGAGTGCTATCTAACCTGGCATGCCATGAGTGGTTATAAAATATACTCGTAGATGATGGTTCAAGTGGTGTTGGGTTGGATGAAACAAAACCAGATGAGCCTGTCAGGCTTTTCAACCATGTTTTTAAAAGCAGTGTTATGGTTATTACTCTAACCTCAAGAAGCTCAAGAGACCAAGCGGCTTCTAATGTGAGATATAAAAAAAGAGATAGAGGCGAGGGACTAAGGCATGTCAAATTTGCTCATTTTGTTGGCCAAAGGACAAAAAGGAAGGAATTAATATTGAGATTAATTTCTTATCTTGTACATGCTTTTACATCAAAATGAAAAGTTGATGCAGAAAAGCTCAACTTTCCTCCATTTCCACCCACTTTATTCTTCTCTTTATCTCCCTTAAATAGTTTTCAAACTCAAAAGCCTTACTACTCCTATCCCTCTCCTTTCCATAAATCAGCTGTCTTCGTTTGATCTGAACCGTCTTATCACCAATATGCTTGTTATATCCCATCTTTGTAAACCTAATGGTGGTTGAGCATAGTTGTTTTGGAGTCTCATTCTCAATACAGAATGCCCTCCTTGCCATATTATGTTACATTATTCTACTGGACATGGGTGTTTAAGTTGTTAGTTTGACTGTTTTAGCATTTTCTATTTGATAGTTACTAAAAGAACATAAATTATTGAATTCTGTGAGAGTTGTATAAACTAATTTATTAAAAAGAATCTCTCTACTTTTTGGAACGTTCCAATATAGAACAAAGACATAAGCTTGTGATATGTTTACTTCATGGTTTTCATGATTATGAACTATCATTTGTTTGAGCATCAATTGATCTTAGAATTCAACCAAAATAACATATATCTTTAGAGAAAGTGATGTTGTGTTGTTTGAGATTTACTCAGACCAAATCTTCCACATGTTGCCAGGTGACCTTGCTTGTTCTTCTTTCTGGGGCTTTGCGTAGCTTATTTATCATTTCCCCATTTATTGCTTTTCAAACCTACGGTTACTACAATATGTGTGTGGGAGCCTCTTCAGATGGAATGAGGCCTTGGTGCAAGGCAAGACTCCCTTTACTCTACAACTATATTCAAAGTCGTTATTGGTATGTTGGTACCTTTTCTACCTTTCCAAACTTTCGCTTGCCGCTTCAACATTAAATTTGATCTGGTAGATATTAAATTACAGTTTATCTTATTGTAATGAAACTTTGGGTGTATGATTTTTTTCTTTCTAAGATTAATACCAGAACAATTTTTAATGTCTTGTACTTGTTGAAAGATAACGCCCTAGAATAACTACTCAAGGTTTAGACCCATCCTTGCTCCTATATTCTCAGTTAATGACTAAATAGACCAAGGATACTTACCTTGATCTTTCCCTCACATTCAATTTCCCACTTTAAGCCATTTATATCATAATCTTTTATATTTTTTTCTTTTCTGTTAATATTTGTGCAGAAATTCTTTAAGTTATAGTTGAATTTTAACTTTTTTAATCTATTTGAAATGAGATGCCACTAGGGGTGGGACTCTTATGGGCCCCTACAACCTCAATAAACATTTATCTAGAAGGGGAAATTTCTCATGGTTGATTGGTCAGGTCAAGTGACCACCAGTTACTCACCCCTTTATAGCTGTGTTCAATTTCTTTGGTGAGGAAAGGTGATGCCAGACCATAGTCACAGGAAATTGGTTCATGTAAACACTCATTGCTGCTTTAACTGATTTGTGATACCCAAGATAGTAATGACTTCATTGGTGGATATCATTCTCATGTATTATTTTAGCTTAGACACCAAAAAAATAAAGGATAAAAAGAAAAGCGAGAAAGTAGAAAAAGTAAAAATAAAATGCCAGTATACTCATCTAAACTTAATGTTGATTGATGCCATGAGCAGAGGCTCACTTTGCTGTTTCTTCTTTCTCAGGGGAGTGGGTTTCTTAAAGTATTTTCAAGTAAAACAACTTCCAAACTTCCTTCTTGCATCCCCAATATTATCTCTTGCACTCTGCACAGTCATACATTATGTGAAGTTATGGCCTGAGGTTTTTGTTTCACTTGGTTTTCGGGCATCCTCTCCAAATAAAGAACGTGCTGCTTCATCGATCCCTCTGGAGAGAGGTGCAGGATCCAAGAGTGTTGGCTTTCCATCGGAAAGCAGATCTGATGCTGGGCAAGGTATAGCTTGATAGATAAATCATTTCTGAAAGATGTATGCTTTTGCTATGTATGGCTACTGATTAATGTTGTTGGTGTAACAAGGATAGAACTCTGCTTATGATTGAACATTTTGAATGTCATGCAGTTATGCATTGAGTTCAGTTACCCTTGCCCACACTTATAATTTTCCTTGTCGCACATTTCCTTTCAATGTTTGCATCCCATTTAAAGTTCTAATCTGTGTGCTCTGATAATCTCTTTCTTCATCTTGTTGCACTTTGTGATGAGATGTACATTGTTATCTGTGAATTTATTTGATTTCATATCTCTCCAACCCCTTAAAAAGATGAGTGGTATATGTTTCAACATTTCTATAGGAATTTGATTTCAAAATTATGTATTGAAATGTGAAGACAATTCTCATGGGTTTACTTCTCTAGTGATAGCTGATTCTCTTAGACGGCGGAAACCAGCTGCGAGAGAAGAGAACTATGTGATACAGTTATCAGAAGATGAAAGATCAGAGAATCCAGGATTCAAACCAGTAACTATTGTTCCCTTCATTCTGCACCTTGTGTTCATGGCTGCAACAGCTTTTTTTGTCATGCACGTACAGGTCAGCTGACCTTTTTGCTCTTTTAAGTGACATCATTACTAGGAATACATTATCTAGCTTTTGTATAATGGTGGGATAACTATTGTTAGACTGAATCTTTCCCTTTACCATTTCCAACTTGCCTAACCCTTTCCTTAATGATAAAATTCCAATCTTCTAGACTCCCTCCATTCAAATTTATGTGAATAAGTACGGAGTTTTATAAAGAAAAGAAATATCTTTGGAACTTGTGGCGATAAACATGTTATAACATTTGTATGGTTATAAGATTTTTGGATCATGTAGTCTTGAACATTCTATAACATTAGTGTGGTTATAAAAGTTTCCCATTAAGGGTAAAATAAAATATTTAAGTTGAATTGTTTTCAAATTTAGAAAGCTGCTATTCTTTTTGGAACGGATTAAAAAAAATGTTACCACATAAATTGGGACTGTACGGAGCAATTCAAATTGTGGTAGCTAATTCAACATTTTCCTGGGCTGATGAACTTCTTTCCTGTTCTAGTAACGGACATAGTTTATATATTTAGGTCTCATTGTCCTCTGGCACGAAACAGTTTTCTCCCTTCTGTGCATCAACTCTGCCTTCTGATTATGAGAATCTGAATCTAGTTGATTGAAAGTTTTACTTTCATCTCAAGTTTAGGGAGTCAGTTAACCTAGGTAAACACACTGCGCAAAACTGTATCTGACTCACTTCCAACCACTTTGACAGGTTTCAACACGATTCTTATCTGCCAGCCCTCCTCTTTACTGGTTTGGCTCATACGTCATGACATCTCCTTGTCTTAGCAAGAGATGGGGATACATTATTTGGACATATTGTGCAGCTTACATCTTGCTCGGAAGTTTGCTCTTCTCTAATTTCTACCCCTTCACCTGAGACACATGGTAACTTTTCAGTAACGTTTTCTTTGCTTTGCATACAAAATGTTGTTTGTAACTGTAACGTTGAGCCGTGGAACTAACCACTGATGTTTGCATCAAGGTAGGGTTCATATCCGATGGCTACCTCGCAGCAGCATCAGCTATTCCAGTTTCGAAGGATAAAAGTAGAGTAGAGATGTGAAAACTGGTTGAGCAGTTTGCTTTCTTCGCATTCAAACCTCGAAATCTTTCATTTGACAGAGCTGTCTGATTTTACCTGAGCTAGAATGATTCAATTGACTATTAGCTTAAATGTTGCAAAACCAATTTGCTTTGTTTGTAACTATAAAGTTGTACCCGAGTGACTTATATAGGTCATGGTTTTGAGTCGTGGAATTAGCCATCGATGTTTGTGTCAGGATAGGCTGTCTACATCACACTCTTCTGACTGCGTCCCTTCATGGATTTTTGTGAACGTGAGATGCTTCATACACTGGTTATAGACATAGCTCAAGGAATCTGAATTTCCCTTGTTATTGGATAAGATGGAGTTTCTTTTTTTTTTTTCCCCTTAATTTATCATAATTGAAGAGGAGCCTCAAGGTAAAATTATCTCCATGTAATTTATAACTCATGGCCTTTGTAGAATCAATCACATATGTTTTCGTTAGCGTAGAGTCGTCTTTACATTACACCTCTTTAGGATGTGATTCTTTTCTCTTCGAGCTGAATCTTTACTTCCATGTTCATATAAATTCATGGTTATAATGATCTTTTAACTTCAAAACTACACATTCACCAATTGTGCATTTCTATTTCTAGTGTCATATAAATGTTATCGAAAAAAATAGTCACAACTAGGACGATTTTCTTAATAAGTTAAACTTTTAGAAGAAAATTAAAAGGAAAAGTCAAATAGGATTACAAAATTAATGGACTTAAATTCGATATTATTATTCCTTTAGTGTGTCAATTGCTTTTTAAAAGGAAATAAAAATTGCTAATTTACTTATACAATATTTTTTTTAATTTGAGATATTTCGTATTTGCTTTTGATTTTTTTATATAGCGTTCAATATTCTCTTTGAGCCTCAATCAAATCAAAATTCAGACCCAACAAATTTCATACGAGGATAAAATACTTTCTAACATATTGAATTGTTAGTTGTGTTTGAACAAGATTTATATTTTTTATTTTTCACCTGACGTCCAATATTTATTTTGCCATAAGGTACTCTATTAAACTCGAAATGTTTGATTAAAACAATACTTACCCCTCCAATACTTTTGGACCAATAGAATCATAAACCCTCTCCCATTAACCTCCCAAAACCCAAAGCCCTTTACTCGATACTCATCAATTATTTACGCTTCATTTTGCAATTGGAATTTCCAGAGGTCAGTTCTAGCGATTCTCTTGAGGTTTTGCATCTCTCTATCTTGATAAAAATGTGTACTTTTTCCTGTGTTTTGGTGCAAAAAACGATATGGGTTTTTGATATTGAAGGTTATCTTTTTGTGGGGTTTTGTTGTTATACATTTCAAGATTCAATTTTGGTGCAAAAAACGATATGGGTTTTTGATAATTAAGGTTCTTTTTTGTGGTGGGGTGGGTGGGTTACTGTTATATATTTCGAGATTCAGTTTAGGCTCTTGTGCTATTGATTTGAATATTGCTGTTTCCTTTTGTAGATTTTGCTTACTTTATTGTGTTTTGAGGAAAGTGGAAGGTTTAGTTCAAGGGATTCTCTTTAGATTTGCATATTTAAGGTTTTTTTGGTTATGGGTGGTTTATAAACATTTCAGTATTATTTTTTTCATAAATCAAGATTTGGTTTTTGTGCTTGTGCTATTGTCAAATATGCTGTTTCCTTCCTCTGTGAAATGGTTTTGGTTTGAAAAATGAAGTAAAAGTGATAGTTTGAAAGTTGTAGATTTTGCTACAAGGGCAACAATGCATTTCCTTTATAAGTGTAGTAAATGCACAAGTAGTAGTTATAATGTAGCTTTTTCTTGCTTAAAATTTGGTGGAATTAGGTGGAGTTCTAAATAGCTGCCTATGTTTTGTGTCTATGAGCCCTTGAACTAATCTCTGCTGATTTAGCTGTCCAATGGTTTAATTACTTACTTTCATATATATATATATATATATATATATTTATATTAACTGGTACTATAAACAAGAGATGTATACCAATAGCGTACTCCTGTAGTAATTACAGCAAAAGTATATAGGAACAACCTAAAGAGATCTATCACCTATATCTTTCATAAACTGTCTAAAATAGGGTAATCTCCCCTGGATCCTTAGGTACAGTATGGATACACCAAAAGTATAAGGTTGCTAAACAGTTTTGGAAGGGAATACACTTGTTCTCAAAACATCTCTGATTTCTTTCCCTCCAAGTTGTCCACCAGATGCAGGCAGTGACAATCTTCCATCTCTCCTTATGTCCTGACTGATCCCCATTTCTGTTCCAACATGCTAGGACTTCTGTAGTGTTCCTTGGCATACACCATCTAATACCCCTCAGGATAATGAACCATTGCCATAGTTTCTCAGTTACTTTACAATGCAAAAAAAGATGGTTTGTTGGATTCAATATTAGATAGATAACTTAGATTTCAGGTTGTTTTCTACTTGAATCTTTTGTTCGCTTTCAATTGTCTATGATTCACATTCGATTGATTTGTTGATGCAGGTTTCTGTATACTGATTACTGGGTGTGTATTTTAGGAAACATGAGCACAAAACTTGAGCAGGCATCTAGCCGCATTCAGACGGCTGCTTCATCTGCAACATCATTGAGTAGCCCAAAGATCTCTATGTTTGCCAATAAAACTGGATTTGTGATACCAAAAAACAAGTTAGCAGGTTCTTTGGTTCCGGTATTTCGAGTAGGGAAAAAAGGAGCAAGTGAATCTGTAAACGAAGATAGCATTAAACAGGTGCAAAGGAAGACCAAGTGGGGCCCTGATCTCACACAGGATACTACTGTCAGAAAAGCAAGAGCCTTGGCATATCAGGTGCTTCAGAATGCTTTGAAATATATATATCTATTTACATTTTTTCTTCTTTTTTAAATATATTGTAAGTGATACTTTATAGAGAGAATGTGTATTTTCTAGTTGTTTTGTTTTTACATTCCTTTAGAATTTTTTGCATCATAAAGAAATAAGCTTTATGTTCTTCATCAGAAGAAAAAATGTTCGCATTAGTTCCAAACTCAGCATTGTAGGGACGTTTTGAGATTACACAGTTTTTTTGTGTTTTATGTTTGTGCTCTGTAATGTTAAATCTATGCATGAAAATCATAACAGTGGCTTTCTCTAAGAAATTCACAACATGGACAAGGGCAGTCATTAAAGTTAAGTTTTACCATGTTAGGTTTTGCGTAACTGCATATTTACACGTGTATATATGCAATATGCATATATGTATTATGTTACATTGATCAATCAGTTGAAAATAAAGTATGTTGCCCGGACCCTTCAAAATTGCTAACTGATGCATGTCGGATCCTTCAAAAGTAGTGCATTCTCGGAGGACCTGCTACGGGTGCGGCAACATTTTAGGGGAGTTCGATCAACATAGAAATTAACCATAATTACATTCACATATGTTTGTGTGACATGAGCATCATCCTAAACTGGAATCCCTGACCTGGTAGCTCCTGTTCTTCTCAATTTTCACCACGGTAAAAATGTTTTTCAGGCATTTATGGCCTCAATTATATTGATAGAACATGGCTTGGTGGCAATTAATAATTTCTGTTTGTCCATTGGGTCCTAAAAGACAATGTGATTCTGTGTGAATGGCTTTTACCAATTTCCTACTCCAGGTGCCACTAAGTGATATTGCTGCCTTACAAATTTTGGGCAGAGTCGCGTGGATCAAATAACACAACTACTGAGTTCTAGGAATTTGGAGGGAGAAAGCGGGAAAGACTCTTTATCAGCCTCTCCTGCTAAAGATCACGAGTCTTCAGATTATCAACCTAATGATGAGGTAAAGTAACTCATTAGGATTTTTTAGTTGCAAATTTTGCATTGGTTGGCTTCAAAAGTTGACGTCTTCTGTGGATGTAGAATGTGAGATCATTGGAACTTGAAAGACGAGAAGCCATTGGTATGTTGTGATTGATCCCTTGAATCACTGACTTTCGCTCTTGTATTATCAAAAATGCACCACACAACTTACTTATTTTTGTTTATATCCATCCAGGGGAGATTCTAAAACTGAATTCTAGTTATAAGCCACCTGCTGGTTATAAGCCTGTACCAAAGGAGGCAAAAATTCCAGTACCTGTAAGTTTAACGCAGTTTTCTGGCATTTTGTGCTCTTTCTCTTTTTTTCTTGTTCCAATAGTTCTTCCGTTGGGTTCCGGGAGTTGATTCTTAAAATTTTAGTATTCTTATCAACTGGAACGAGATTAAGGATCATCAGTATTGTATTGGATTACACTTCTCCTTGGCTTAAAATTACTACTCTATTAACTATAGTTACAATTCTATATGATTTGAATATGCATTAATATCAATCAGAATGATGGCCTGGCCTTGCAAAATAAGTTAGAAAAACTATGGATTAATGGGAGATTTATGGAGAAAATTGTTGTTAGTTGCCCTTCTCCTCCCACCAATCCTTGCTTCCACAACCAAAAGGAGCAGGTTTAGACGTGAAATGGCAGATGCGCACTTAGTCATTATCGCGCCTTTTATTATATACTGATTCTGACTGCCATGAGTTAGGTGTTGCTTAGTTTATGTTTTAAGGGTTTTAATGGTTTGATGTAGTTATAAGCCAGTTTTCCTGTTTAAGAGGGAAATTTAGCTCAAGTTAGTTCAGGGTTTTCACCTGGCTAACCATCTCATCTGCTGAGTGCATTTCAAAGTTCAAACTGTAATCTGTAACCTGTATCCAGATTGTGTCGAACGTTTGTGATGCATCCCTAAAATGGTATCTATAAATGATTTCATTGTTTGGTTCATCTGTAAAATGACTCATGGGAGTTCTTCGACGTAAATCATACAGGAGATGGAAACTATCTCCTCTTATTTGGCATTTTATTGGTGCAATTCTTTGTGCTTTTTAAGGTCAATCTGTATGATGCAAACTTGAAACTGCGAAATATAATTAAGAGCCATGACATTATTTTATTACTGACTTTGTTGTCCTTTTATAAGGTCAAGCTGTATGATACAAAGCACAAAATCTGAAAGCATATTAAATATTAATCAAGAGACATGACATTATTCCATCTAGTACTGACACGGAGCAGTGTAGTCAAAGGCGCGCGCTAAGCCCACTTAAGCCCTACAGCGAGGCTCTAAACGTGTTGAGCGCTTCAGCATCACTTTATGTGCACTTCAGTGTTATTATCAAGGTTCTAAGGCAAACTTTTCCTTGTCAATGAGCCTCTTTTGAAGAAGTGATGCTAAACAATTGATATTTCACTTTACTGTAATTATTTTCAATTTCTTTGGTCATATATTTTTCATTCATGTTTATAATTATTGGTCTTGGACTAAACACACACACACACACACACATATATATATATATATATATATATATATATATGTATTTTTTCCCTTTGCGCCTTTTTTCACTAAAGCCCACACTTTATTTGTGTTTTGCGCTTAGAGCCCCAACAGATCGTAGAACATTTTTGCGCTTTTCACCTTTCATAACACTGACACGAGTAAGACTATCCATATATCACCAAAGGGGAAGAGATCGATCCTCATGTGGTATCTCTATTTGTTGTCACTGCAGATCAAAGAGCATCCTGGGCACAATTTTATTGGTTTGATTTTTGGTCCTGCGCATAAGCAACTGGAAAAGGTAATTATTTCTAGCATCCAAGACCTTAAAGTTCTACTTGTTTTAGTAGATTGCATAGAGAAAAGAGTCCCTGGTCAACATTGAGTGTGATTTTACTGAAAACCAGGAAACTGGAGCTCAAGTAAAGGTTTATGGTATCAAAGCAGACACCAGAGAGAAGGTAATGCCCCTAATTCAATCCGTCATTTTTATTTATATATATATATATATTAAATCCATCATCTAATTGTATGATTGCTGATGATACAGTAGTCTAGTAGTCTAGTTATAGCTTAGCATTCTTGTATTTCTCAAACCTGTTTTGAATGCTTTTCTCAAGCTGAGGGTCTTATCGGAAATAGTTTGTCTACCTTTCCCGAGGTAGGGGTAAGGTCTGAGTATACCCCACCCTCCCTAGACCCCATTTATGGGATCACATTGGGTATTTTGTTGTAGACTAGGCTGGAGACACCTATGAACTGGAGTTATGCAATCTCTGTCTTGCTCCTAGTATTGTATAAGCCAATTCCTCGGGCACTCCGCTCCATTCTTTCACTTGTGAACTCTCCGGTGAAAGGCGAAAGTCAAGATTACGTGCAACCAGGTGTAATGTGTCAAAGGTCGCCGAGTTGTCGTAAAGGGGAATAGGTTGGGACAATAGACGGTGTTTGAAATAATCATTGTTTGCTATTCAATCGAAATCTCATTAAAGAAGAAAGCTTCAGCGCTAAATAGGAAATAGAAAAAGACCAAGCTACTAGCCCCCAGGCCCTAGCTCAAGTGACAAAGGGTGGAAGACTTATAGCTGAGGTCACAGCTGCAAGCCCCTTGTCATGCAAGGTGAAGCTTGGTATTTATGTGGAGAAGGGTAGTGGGGTGGGCCCATTATCCACCAAGTTTAGAAGGCTGTGGTTGGTCCAAAGGACGGGCCACAAATGGATTTCTCGGTTATTAAAAAAAAGGCTAAGCTACAAACAGTATCCCTTGCAACAGTAAATACGCTCAAGAGCTAGGACTTCGATATTTAGGTTGAGGCTCATTCATTGAAGTGTGACCGTAGATCGGTCTTTCGATTTCCTATTTAGCGCTTTGAATCCTTTTGTTGTTCCTGCCTAGCGTGTTGAAGCTAGGTAGGGCTGGGCGAGAAATGGTTCCCTCTTGCCAATAAACTTTTCCCGGGATGGGGATTTGCATGAGCAGGACATAGATAGCTGGCTTTATCCGGGCATATGTGGTCTGCCTGAAGACGAAGAAAATGAAAAGTCCCCTTCTCGCCAAAAAAGTCATCCTTGACGATTTCCTATTCCTACCTTTTTTTTCCCCAATCTGTCATGATCGAAAGAGGGGGCAACTCTGTCTTTGCCTCTGCTCGTGCACTCGTTAAAGTCTTGGCCTTGACTATTGTTCACATTGATTTCTTGAAAAATGACGTGTGTTTTATGCTGTCGCCAGGTAGAAGTTACTTCTGGTGAAAATGACTCAGGTGCTTATGAGGAAATACATGTCCAAGTATCAGCTGAGACATATGAAAAGGTTGATGCTGCAGTTGCTTTAATTGAACTTCTGGTTACCCCGGCTTCAGTAAGTACCTAGTAGTATGGTGTCTTACTCGTTATTGTAAATACCAGTGTTGCAATTCACTTTCTTTTTTTCCCCGTGTGAAACATTTTTTGTTTTTATTTTGTCATAAAGTTATGTGTTCCATTTGGTTCTCAGGTGACTCCAGCGGTCACAACGACAAAAGCGTCAAGTGATGGAGAAACTATTTCTGTGGAAGCAACACCTGGCTCATCGACCCCTCCTGTTGTAAATCAAGGGATGGCTCAACCAGGTGTTGGAACGCAGCCTGCTGAACTTCAAGGTCATTTCCAGTCATACCAAGGGCAGTGGTTTCCTGGACAGACACCTCAGAATCCAGTACCTCCATTTCCAGGACATGCTAACTCTGGGATTTCTTCAGCATCCGTCAGCAACCCTCACCAAGTATCACCATCTCCTACCACCCTGTCAAATACATCCTCACCCTTTGGTCCACCACAGGGTATGCAAGATGGTTTTGGTTCAGTTCCTCGAAACTCATTTGTTCACTCTAGCCCACAGGCACCACTAATGCAGCAGCCGTACATGCCTTCCACTCATTTTGGACAAACTGGCGGACTTAGACATCCTATAACAGCTTTAGGGTCTACACCACCTCAATCCAATATGACTCTGCCTCAATTTTCTCAGGGCCAACCGAGTCCAACAGGGTTTCCGCAAGTTGTCAGACCAGTTATGTCTTCATTGCCTCAGTCTGTCCCTCCTACAGCATACCCAGATCGACCATTGACCCCAGCTGGGAACTCCCTTGGATGGTCACGGTCACCATGGAATAACCAGACAGGTCAAGGTCCAAGCAACATGATTACCATGGCTCCCCCCACAGTTTCCCCTCAAGGAAGTCATCATCTTGCTTCACGCCCAATGGGTGTCTCTGCAGCTCCCCATATAGATGTTTTCCGGGGCCATAACTTAGCACCCCAGTCATCTGGACCAGCTCCATCAGCACATATGCCTCCATTGCGTCCATCTTCAGGATCTACCCCTGCACATTTCTTGAACCATCCTGTGTCTAGTGGACAATCAATCAATCCCAGTCTCTCACCTAATCTAGGTCCTGGAAGTTCTCTTAATATTAATTCTACCAGACCTACTTCCTTTTTAACTCCAAAACCACTGCAGCCCAGTAGCGATTTTACATTCCAGCCTCACCATCCACAGAATTTAGCTGCTTCCAGGCTAATTAGTCAATTTGGATCTCAGGAGCTTTCATCTTCAAGCCAAATGGTGCGTCCTCCTTTACGACCAGCAATAGACAATCCACATACCCCACCTGTCATTCAAGACTTTCAAAGACCCCAATTAAGCAGTCAGATTAGTCAGCCAGGACCACCTATGTCATTTGACTTTGCTCGAGGACCTGCTGGCCCTCTCCCTCAATTTAGGCATCCGACATTTTCAAATCAGGGTATAGCTTCATCTACTGGCCCTCAAATGCAACCTATGAACTTTAGGCCAGCTCCAAATCATGTAGGTTCTTTCCCTCCTAGAGTAAACTCCATGCCTCTTCAGCAAAATAATCCAAATGCTATGCTTCGTCCACAGAACTTTGAGGCTCCCAACAATGTCTTCTTTCGGCATGGTAGGCCTGCCTCTATCTCCTCTGGAGCACATCAAATATATGACCCCTTCTCGCCCACATCTGTCCCCCGACATCCTCATCCTGGTGGTAATCCAGCAATATCAGAGAAACAAGAGACTGATCCTGAATATGAAGACTTGATGGCCTCTGTTGGAGTTAAATGATTCAAACTACAGACCTTCGTTGTTGATCACCCCCACCCCCACCCCACTTTTTAAAGCCTTAGAGCAAACTTTTATGTTGTCCATGCATCGGTGATGATGCTTATTATGCTACTGGGGATCATAGAGACACCCCTTCAGTTCTCCAGTTCTCCTTGTATTGCAGAAAATGCTTTCTGATTATATATTTTACAGGAAAAGCAATGTATTTATGATGTGCATATCCTTGCTTGCTTGGTGCCTACTTTTTGGAGTTTGGGGTGGGTAGGGAGTGGTGACACTAGCACAGTAAGTACTAAGACATTGATTGATACAGAGATTTACTCAATTTGTGGGGATTTAGTAGTACAACATTTGAATGGTACAAGTATCTTTTCACTTTGATAAAAACTGATAATGAGTTCACTAAGGCTTCAAGTGATGCAAAAAAATCTCTTTTTGTACTTGTTTTTTTTGTTAATAATCAAGAATTTCCGATGGCTAGTTAGGGTACGAATTCAACGAACAATGGACCTATCCTTTTACTCTTCTTTGCTAAAATATGAACTTTCTTTGTTTGTGGTGGTTTCAAACTCGTGACATGTGCCTAAATCGTACATCATGCATCATTCCCTTTCAACTCTACTGAAGCTCTGGTGGCCAGACATATGGTTTGCACTTAAAACTACCACATTCCCTTCAATCTAGCCCACTTATTACATAGGCTCAAAACCATCTCAAGTCTCATTTGGAAAGAAAACATGTTCACACAAGTTCTTTTGAAGCCATGGAGGGGGAGGGGGGTCGCCCTCTTTTTCATGTAGTTGAGAAATGGGAGAAAGGACAAGCCTGGAAAATGAAGCATATGAAAGTGTTTTCTTGATATAGTTTGAATCCTGGAAGTGTAAGAACATTGCACAAGTTTCTCTTGCTTATGTACAAAGAGAAGAGCAAAGGAGTTCAACATGACACTCTTTAATTAGACAGAAGGACCAGATCTAAGTACCCTCTCTAGTTTTTCAGCCTTGGCATAGTCAGTTTCTGTTAAAGGACCAGCTGGGAAAGGGGTGATCTCGACGATAAGGTGTGGTGTTGGGAGCTCATCAAACAATGCTCGCACGTTGTTACAACAGACACTTTCTCCATGAGCACTCTCCCTTCTAATCTGACAACCCTGGACAAAACAGTAAATACTTCTTAGGAGATGTTGAACAAATATACATGATGTTCATATTCAGAAATACATGTTATGAAAAACGCCAAATCAGAAAATTTTAAAGCTCTCCTTACCTTGTGAGAAGTGGCATCTCTGAAGTGGTCATCATCTGACAGCAAGGAAGCAATGGATTTGAGAAGGCGCCTTCCTTCAGGTTTGGACGGTACCCTGTAATTTCGACGTAAGGTCCCCTTAGTGGTAGGATGCCATTTGCTCACTAATTTCCTTCTGTCAGTAGCTTCCTTCTCTGTTAAAACAAGAACAAGAATATCATTAAATTCTCTATTTACTTCGCCACTGAAATTGGAAGAAATGTTCAGAAAGAATAACTGGCCTGAAGATAAGCTGCACTACATTTACATGTAAATAGGACGGTTTATCAAAGACGAAAAGCATAAAAAGCTAGGTCCATTGGGGCTTTAAGCGCAAATGAAGCATGAGATTAAATGAAGAAAGCAAATGAAGGAAAAAAAATACAAATATGTATGTGTACTCCGAGACTAACTGCTCTCATCCGAAGAATGAAAATGGAGACGGGAATTAGAGTCCTATGGCAATGTACGACTGCACAAAGAAATAAATGCTTCTGCAAGGAGAACTCACATGTAGTTTGGTATTTTCCGCGAGGAGCCTATTTATTCTACCAAAGCAAATAACAATGATGATTAAGTTATGACAAAATTTGATGTATTAGACAAATGAGCTCTTAATATGAGTTCAAGCACACAGGTAAAAAATTAAGTTCGAAACCTGAAGTTGACTATATTCTTGCTAACATTGTTATCAACATATAGCAAATCCATGAGTAGTGTAAAATCAGGCAGCACCAGTCACGTTACATGAAAAAATCCAAAGTACATGAGAGTTTAAGACACAAGGGTAATGAAACTATTCATCTTTTAAATCTTACCAATGCTTAAAACTCCAGATTGACACATATTTAGCATCCTTATCATCCTCGCAAATACATACTAAATTATATGGAGGGAAATTATGTTGCTTACGGGGAGGAAAGATAGAAAGGTAACCTATGAGACCGGGAAATCCAGCTTCTTCTCCCAGCTTCTTAAATTTTAGGAGGGCGTAATAATGGCTCACTGAAACCTCAAACCATGTTAACTCTGATCCAACCTACTACACAGGAGTGAGCAGATAGAGGAGCCAAGGAGGGGGCTACATTCAATAGAAACCAAGCTCTTACGCATGGGTGGAGCTAGAGGGATGCAAACCCTGAATCCACACTGTATACAAGGTCAGAATATATGTGTATATATATAATGTTGAATCTCCTTGGCTTCTTCATGTGTTTACTACTTTATATTATGAATCCCCTTAGTGAAAATCCTAACTGTCTCACTGCTGTTAAGAATGAGGCTTGAGACCTAAACCCCATAATGACAGATATATGTTTGTGTCCTACTAGTAGCTTTGTTTTCCTAAACTGGTCTGTGACTTTGGAACATTGGTTAACAGTTCGGCGTGTAAGTAATACTCCTATCACTTGCTGCAAAAATCAAAAACAAGAAAAACAGAACTACTCAAACATTCTACAAAGCCATTACTTTCTAAAAGTAAGCCTAGTCAAAAGTTGTTCATCAGCATATCAATACATCCTCTCATACATTATAATACTTCATTCCTGAAACATAAATACAAACAAATGTAGATTTACCAAAGAACACTCCACAAACCTGGTTTGCTTTGCAACTCCTCAAACCATTTGGCAAAACCCAAATCAGCATTCCCGTCGGTCTCCAAATCTACAACCAAAACACATAACAAATCAAAGCTTCAAAACACCATAGTTCCCATCTAAACAAAACAACCTCATTCTCATTAAGACATCACAAATCAAGCCAAAGACTCAAATGCATACTTCCCACATAATAAAAAACCCCATTTCCCATTCTTGATAAATCTACAACCAAAGCAATAACAAATCAAGCTAAAAGACTCAAAAACCACAGTTCCCAAATAAACAAAACAACCTCATTCCCATTAAGACATCACAAATCAAACTAAAGACTCAAATGCATACTTTCCCACATAAGAAAACAACCCGATTTCCCATTCTTGATAAATCCACAACCAAAGCTAAAAGACTCAAAAATCACAGTTACCATATAAACAAAACAATCCCTCCTAATTAACACATAACAAATCAAGCTAAAGACTCAAACTTCCCACATAAGAAAACAATCCCATTCTCATTAATACATTATAACTCAAGCTAAATGACTCAAAAACCACAGTTACCATATAAACAAAACAATCCCTTCTAATTAACACATAACAAATCAAGCTAAAAACTCAAACTTTCCACATAAGAAAACAATCCCATTCTCATTAACACATAATAACTCAAGCTAAATGACTCAAAAACCAAAGTTCCATCAGAGAACTAAAACAACCACATTTCTCATTTACACCTTACAAATTAAACTAAAGACTCAAATACCACACTTCCTCACATAAGAAAACAATCCCATATCCTATTCTTGATGAGAAAAAAACAAGAATACCTGAGACAAGAGGATTAGAAGGAGATCCAGCTAAACCAGCTTTCAAGAGGGCATAAAATACACACACTCTACCAGCCCACAAGACAGGAGCTTCAAGCAAAGTAGCTTGAATGCTTGTTGACTTAGCTTTGGCACTACTAACATTCCATGAACTCCTTTTGTTACCCAAATAGAACTTGTAATCAAGACTGGGTAAAAAAGCTTTGGGTAACAAAGGAGAGGTGAAAAAGGTAAGATTTTTGAAGAAAAAACTGTTTCTTGAAATGGGTTGGGATGAAAATATGAAAGAATTGGTTGTAGTTTGTAGAATCATTGCTTTGATTTGATTCTGAAAAGTGAAAGAGTGAAGATTTTGGGAAGTTCTTTGGTGATTCTTTATCAGTAGAAAATGAAGCTAAAACGACACCGTTTTCGGCTGATATTTTATTTCAAGGTATGGATAAACCCAAGGTCAATCATTTATGAATAAATACAAAAATGAAGTATAGAGTGGAACCCATACTTATTTCACTTTGGGGGGGGGGGGTGGGGGGGGGTTATTCCGGTTGGTTGGTGGTTAGAGTTATACGAGTATTAATAATGTAAGACTTGTTATGAGTGAATCTACGTATTATTTCATACGAGTATTATAATGCAGTGAGTAGTCATCCATGTGTTAGTTATACAAGTAGTTATTATCGTTCTACCTTCTTTTTGCTTAAATAATATATCGATTCACTCATAATTTATGTGTATTAGTTATGTAGGTTTCAAAATTGTCGACTAATGTCGTTAATTTTATAAATGAATAACTTATTTTTTATCTACCTATCAAACATCATATAAGTTATACGAAAAATAATATATGGATAAAAAAAATAAGAAGGAAATACTCCCTCTGTCTCAATTTATGTGACGCTTTTTATTTTCGAGAATCAAACAGTTGAAGTTTGACTGAAACCTTGCGCATGGAATCTTCAAATTTTTGGAAATGAAATTTATATATTTGTAAACTATATAAAAAGTACTATAAGTCACAATAATCGACAATTCAAATATATGGGAAAATTTACAATCAAAGATAAACTTATTTGAATATGAAAATTCATCAGGTGCCACATAAATTGAGAAGGAGCAAGTAGTTGTAAAATGTATGTTTTATAAATTTTAAAACTTTTTTCTAGTATTGTTTATGTATAGAAAATTAAAAAGACAAATTCAAAAAAAACATATGTATATATAATTACGGAAAAAATATATTTATCAATTCGTATTGCATGATCCTAAATATCAAAATAAACAATATTAGACATGGAGAAGTGATGAATATTGGTCACCAAACAGTTTTCTATGGGCACACAAAATTTTATTTTTCATGTGTGTTAGCCAATGAATTTAAATAAAAATTAATTTTCGGGCTCTTTTTTAATGCAAAACTGTTACAGGATACTCAATAATGACCCGAGGGAATAGTACGTATGGCCTCAGTCCTCACCATGATCCAGGTCATTTTTTTTAGCATTTAACGGTCAATTAATAGGAATTAGACAATTTTCTCAGTTTCTTATGTGTGTTAGTTAATAATTTTTTTTGGTAAACTATTATTGGGCTTTTTTTTCAAAAACCTTCACAAAATCCTTCGCAATGATTAGGGAGAACAGTATGTATGACTTCATCATGATCCACACTATTTTTTTAGCATTTAGGGATCACTTCACAGAAATTTGGTGATTTTCTCAATTTTGCGTGTGCGTTAGTCAATAAATTTTTTGCTAAAAGTTTTGCAGAAAAATTGATTGAAAATCATATCACCAAAAAATTCATGGGCAAATACAAATGAAAAATTAAAAAACCGTCTAATTCCTGCAAGTGGCCCCTAAATGCTAAAATTCGCACCGCGGATTAAGTTGAGGCTATTCAAATTCTTCCCACGTTATTACAAATGGATATATAAAAGATTCACGGAAAAACTAATCGAAAATCATACCACCCAAAAATGCATGGCTAATAAAAATAAAAAATAGAGAAAATCACCTAATTCCTATTGAGTAGCCTTTAAATACTAAAAAAATGCACCCGTATCAGTCCAAGCCTATTGGAATTCATCCCCATACTATTACAAACGATTCTGCAAAATAATTAATTGAAAATCATACTATCAAAAAATTCATGAACTATCACACACGAAATTAGAGAAAACACCAAATTTCTATTAAGTAGTCCCTTAGTACTAAAAGGTGCACTACAGATTAGGCCGAGGCTATTGAAATTCATTCTCATGCTATTACAAATGGTTCTGCAAAGGTTCCAACAAAAACCCTAATTCCTGTTCTGGAACTCATAAAATGCTCCCAGGCATCGTCCGAAGGCATCTGACCTACTAAAACTCTTAGTGGGCTCGTTACGAATGGTTAAGTAGAATTTTCTGAGAAAAATGGGTCTGGAGTCCCATCAATCCTAGAATCTGTGGGCTAACACCCACGAAAAATTGATAACATTGCCTGATTCTTATTTCAGAGCCAATAAAACACTCCAGGTCCCGTCCGATGGCACCGAAACTCTTAACAAGTTTGTTATGGATGGTTACATGGAATTTTCTGACAAAAATAGGCCTGGATCCTGGCACCCCCAAAATCTGTGGGCTAACACCCACGCAAATTGAGAAAATCACATGATTCTTATTTTAGAGTCTATAAAATGCTCCTAGGCACGATCCGATGGCACCAGACCTACTGGAACTCTTAGTAGGCTCATTATGAACGGTTATGGGAATTATTTTGAGAAATATGGCCCTAAGCCCCAACACCCAAAAATCTGTGGGCTAACATCCACGAAAAACTAAGAAAATTGTCCAATTCCTGTTCCAAAGCCTATAAAATGCTCTCAGGCGCCGTCTGGTGGCACCAGGACTACTAGAACTCCTAGCGGGCTTGTTAAGGATAGTTACGTCAAATTTTCTGAGAAGAGCCCCGATACCCCCAAAATCAATGGGCAACACACATGAAAACTGAAAAAATTGCCTAATTTTTGGTCTAAAGCCCATAAAATGCTCCTAGGCGCCTTCCGATGGCACCAGTCCTATTGGAACTCTTAGCGGGCTCGTTACAGATGGTTACGTGGAATTTTTTGACTAAAATAGGCCCAGATCCCCACCACCCTAGAATCCGCGGGCTAACACTCACGAAAAACTACCGAAATTACCTATTTTCTATTTTGGAGAAAATAAAATGCTCCCAAGCGTCATCCCTCATTGTTGGGCCTATTGGGACTCATGGAGGCCCTATTACAGATGGGTTGGTATGATATTTTGGGGAAAATGGGCCCGAAGACCCGGATAGCGCAAGGAACCGTGGGCTAACACCCACGAAAAATTACTCAAATCGCCTTTTTTCTATTCCTTGGCCCATAAAATCCTAGCAGACAATCTCTAGTGCCGCCGGGCCACTTGGGCATCTTGCTGGGATCGTTGCGGGCCCCTCGGTATAATTATTTGGGAAAGTTGGCCCCGAGCCTCGGGCAGCGCCAGGATCAGTGGGCTAGCACCCACAAAAAACTACCTAAATTGCCTTTTTCCTATTTCCTTGGTCATAAAATCCTACCAGGCGATCTCTGGCGCCACCGAGTCACCTGGGCCTCCTTCCGAGCTCGTTATAGACCCCTCGGTATAATTTTTTAGGAAAGTTGGCCCCGAGCCCCGGGCAGCGCCAGGAACCATGGGCTAACACCTACAAAAAAACTGCCTAAATCGCCTGATTTTTGTTCCTTGGCCCATAAAATCCTAGCAGGCGATCTCCGGCACCGCCAGACCACCTAGGCCTTTTTTCGGGCTTGTTACGGACCCCTCAATATAAATTTTTAGGAAAGTTGGCCCTGAGCCCCGGGCAGCACCAGGAATTGTGGGCTAACACCCATGAAAAACTGCCCAAATCACTTTTTCCTGTTTCTTGGACCATAATCCTTCTAGGTGATCTCCGATGCCTCTGGGCCTCTTTCCTGACTCGTTACGGATCCCTCGATATAAATTTTTGGGAAAGTTGGCCCCCAGCCCCGAGCAGTGTCAGGAACCGTGGGCTAATGCACACGAAAAACTGCTCAAATTGCTTGTTTCTTGTTCTTTGGCCCATAAAATCCTACTAGGCGATCTTCGGTACCGCCGAGCCACTTAGGTCTCATGCCGGGCTTGTTACAGACCCCTCGGTATAAGGTTTTGGGAAAGTTGTCCCTGAGCCCTGGGCAGCACCAGGAACCGTGGGCTAACACCCACAAAAAACTACCCAAATCGACTATTTCCTATTCCTTGGCCTATAAAATCCTACCAGGCGATCTCCGACTTCGCCGGGCCACCTGGGCCTCTTTCCGAGCTTATTATGGACCCCTCGGTATAATTTTTTGGGAAAGTTGGCCCCGAGCCTCGGGCAGCTCCAGGAACCGTGAGCTAACACCAATGATAAACTACCCAAATTGCCTATTTCCTGTTTCTTGTCTCATAATATCCTACCATGCGATATCCGATGCCGCTGGACCACCTGGGCCTCTTGTCGGGCTCGTTACGGACCCCTCGGTATATTTTTTTGATAAAGTTGGCCCTAAGCCCCAGGCAGCGCCAGGAACCGTGGGCTAATACCCACGAAACAAACTATTCAAATCGTCGGTTTCTTGTTCCTTGGCCCATAAAATCCTACCAAACGATGTCCGATGCCACCGGGCCACTTGGGCCTATTACTGGGCTCGTTACGGACACCTCAGTATAATTTTTGGAAAAATTGGCTCAGAGCCTCGGTCAGCTCCAGGAACCGTAGGCTAATTAATACCTACAAAATATTGCTCAAATAGCCTGTTTCCTGTTCTTTGACCCATAAAATCCAACCAAGCGATCTCTGGCGCTGCCGGGACACCTGGGCCTCTTTCTAGGCTTGTTACGGACCCCTCGGTATAATTTTTAGGGAAAGTTAGCCACGAGCCTTGGGCAACGCCAGGAACTGTGGGCTAACACCCATAAAAAACTGTTCAAATCACTTGTTTCCTATTCCTTGGCCCATAAATTCCTACCAGATGATCTCTGACATCGTCAGGTCACCTGGGCATCTTGCTAGGATCGTTACGGACCCCTTGGTATAAATATTTAGGAAAGTTTGGCTTGAGCCCCAGGCAACGCCAGGAGCTGTAGGCTAAAAACACCCACAAAAAACTGTCCAAATCGTGTGTTTCCTGCTCCTTAGCCTATAAAATCCTATCAGGCGATCTACGACACCACCGGGCCACCTGGACCTCTAGTCAGGCTCGTTATGGACCCCTGGGTATAATATTTTGGGAAATGATGGTCCTGAGCCCTGGGCAGCACCACGAACCGTGGGCTAACACCCACAAAAAATTATCCAAATTGCTTGTTTCTTGTTCCTTGGCCCATAAAATCCTACCAGGCAATCTCCGACACCGTTGGGCCACCTGGGCCTCTGCCGGGCTCGTTACGGACCCTTAGATATAATTGTTTTGGAAAGTTGTCCCCAAGCCTCGGGCAATGACAATAACTGCGGGTTAACACCCTAAAAAAACTACCTGAATCAACTGTTTCCTCTTCTTTGGCTCATAAAATCCTATTAGGCGATCTGTTGGGCCATCTGAGCCTCTTATTGGACTCGTTATGGACCACTCGGTATAATATTTTTGAGAAATTTGGCCCCAAGCCTCGAGCAGCGCCAGGAATCGTGGGCTAACACCAAAAGAAAAATTGCCCAAATCGCCTATTTCCTGTTCCTTTGCCCATAAAATCCTACCAGGCGATCTCCGGTGCTGCTGGGCCACCTAGGCCTCTTGCCGGGCTCATTACGGACCCCTTTGTATAAATTTTTGGGAAAGTTGGCATCGAGCCTCGGGCAGCGCCAGGAACCGTGGGCTAACACCCATGATAAACTGTCCAAATCTCCTATTTTATGTTCCTTGCCCCATAAAATCCTACCATGCGATATCAAGCATCGCTAGGCCACCTGGGCCTTTTGCCGAGATTGTTACAGACCCCTCGGTATAATTTTTCAATAAAGTTGGCCCCGAGCAGCTCTAGGAATCGTGGGCTAACACCCACAAAAAACTACCCAAATCGCCTGTTTCCTGTACCTTGGCCCATAAAATCCTACCAGGAGATCTCCAAAGCCGTCGGGCCACCTAGACCTCTTGACGGGCTCGTTACGGACTCCTCAGTATAATATTTTGAGAAAGTTAGCCCCGAGCCTCGGGCAGTGCCAAGAACCGTGGGCTAACACCCACGTAAAAAGGCCCAAGTTTCTTGTTTCTGTTTCCTTGCCCATAAGATTCTATCAGGTGATCTCCAATACCGCCAGACCTCCTAGGCCTTTTGCCGAGCTCGTTATAGGCCCCTCGATATAATTTTTCAGGAAAATTGACCCCGAACCCCCCGCTAAGTGCCAAGAACCGTGGGATAACATCCACGAAAAAGCACACAAATTGCCTATTTTCTATTCCTTGGCCCATAAAATCCTACCAAGTGATCTCCAATGCCACCGGGACAACTAGGCCTCTTTTTAGGTTCGTTACGGACCCCTCAATATAATTTTTTGGGAAAGTTGGCCTTGAGCCCCAGGCATCGCCAGGAATCGTGGGCTAACACTCACGAAAAAGTGCAAAAAATCACATGTTTCCTATTCCTTGGCCTATAAAATCCTACCATGCGATCTCCAATGCCTCCAGGACACCTAGGCCTCTTTCCGGACTCGTTATAGAACCCTCGGTATAATATTTCAGGAAGTTAACCTCTATCCCTGGGCAATACCAAGAACCGTGGGCTGACACCCACGAACAAAGTGCCAAAATCACTTGTTTCCTGTTCCTTGGCCCATAAAATCCTACCAGGTGATCTCCAGTGTCTCCGGGCCACTTGGGCCTCTTTATGGGCTCGTTATGGACCCTTTGATATATTGTTTTGGAAAAATTGGCCCCAAGCCCCAGGCAGTGCCAGGAACCGTGGGCTAACACCGACGAAAAAGGGTCCAAATCGCCTGATTCCTGTTCTTTGGCCCATAAAATCCTACCAGGCGATCACCAAAGACACCGGGACAGCTGGGCCTCTTACCGGGCTCGTTAAAGACCCCTCGGTTTAATTTTTGGGAAAGTTGGCCTCGAGCCTCAGGCAGCGCCAGGAACCGTGGGCTAGCACCCACGTAAAAGAACCCAAAATGTCATTTCCTGTTCCTTTGCCCATAAAATCCTACCAGGCGTTCTCCAAGGCCGTCGGCCACCTGGGTCTCTTGTCGGGCTCTTTACGGACCCCTTGGTGAAATTTTTTATAATGTTGGCCCCAAGCCCCAGGAACCGTGGGCTAACACTTACGAGAAAGGGCCCAAATCACTTGTTTCCTATTCCTTGACCGATAAAATCCTACCAGGCGATCTCCAATGCCACCGAGCCACCTAGACCATTTTTCAGGATCGTTACAGACCCCTCCGTATAATTTTTATAGTAAGTTGGCCCCGAGCTCCAAGCACCGCCAGGAATCATGGGCTAACACCCACGAAAAATGGCCTAAATCGCCTGTTTCTTATTCCTTGGTCCATAAAATGCTACCAGGCGATCTCCAATGCCGCTGGGCCACCTGGGCCTCTTTCCGAGCTTGTTACGGATCCCTTGGTATACGTTTTCGAGAAAGTTAGCCCCGAGCTCCAAGCAGCACCAGGAGTCATGGGCTAACACCTACCAAAAAGGGCCCAAATCGCCTGTTTCTTGTTCCTTGGCCTATAAAATCCTACCAGGCGATCTCCAATGCCGCCGGGGCACTTGGACCTCCTGCCGGGCTCGTTATGGACCCCTCGTTATACGTTTTTTGAAAATTTGGCCTCGAGACCTGGGCAGCGCTAAGAACAGTGGGCTAATACCCACGAAAAAAGGCCCAAATCGTCTATTTCCTGTTCCTTTGCCCATAAAATCCTACCAGACAATCTTCAATGTTTTCGGACCACTTGGACCTCTTGCCGGGCTCATTATGGACCCCTAGGTGTAATTCTTTAGGAAAGTTGGCCTTGAGCCCCGAGCACCGCCAGGAACCGTGGGCGAACACCCACAAAAAAGACCCAAATCACCTTTTACCTGTTCTTTGACTCATAAAATCTTATCAAGCGATCTCCAATGCTGTCGGACCACCAAGGCATCTTGCCAGGATCATTAGGGACCCCTCAGTATAATTTTTTGGGAAAGTTGTCCCCGAGACCGGGGCAGTGCCAGGAACCGTGGGATAACACCCACAAATAAGGGTCTAAATCGCTTGTGTCCTGTTCCTTGGCCCATAAAATCCTACTTGGCGATCTCCAATGCCTCTGGGCTACCTGGGCCTCTTGTCAGACTCGTTACAGAATCCTTGGTATAATATTTTGGGAAAGTTGGTCCTGAGCTCCGAGCAGTGCAAGGAACCGTGAGCTAACACCCATGAAAAAGTGCCTAAATTGCCTATTTCATGTTCCTTGGCTAATAAAACCCTACCAGGCGATCGCCAATGCCGCCGGGCCACCTGGGAATCTTTTTGGGCTCATTACGGACCCCTCGGTATATCTTTTCAGGAAAGTTGTCCTCGAGCCCCGGGCATCGTCAGGAACAGTGGGCTAATACCCACGAAAAAGGGCCCAAATTTCTTGTTACCTATTTCTTGGCCCATAAAATCCTACCAAGCGATCTCCAATACCGCTGGGCCACCTGGCCACTTGTTGGGCTCATTACGGACCCCTTGGTATAAATTTTTTAGGAAAGTGGCCCCGAGCCTCGGGCAACGTCAGGAACTGTGGGCTTAACACCCACGAAAAAGGGCCCAAATCATCTGTTTCTTGTTCCTTGACCTATAAAATCCTACCAGGTGATCTTCAATGCCACCGTGCCATCTGGGCCTCTTTATGGGCTCGTTATGAACCCCTTGGTATAATTTTTCGATAAAGTTAGCTTCGGGCAGTGCCAGGAATCGTGGTCTAACACCCCAAAAAAAGGCCCAAATCACTCGTTTCCTGTTCCTTGGCCCATAAAATCCTACCATGCTATCTCCAATATCGCTGGGTCACCTGGGCCTCTTGCGGGGCTAGTTATGGACACCTTGGTATAAATTTTTGGGAAAGTTGGCCCCGAACCCTGGGCAGTCTAGGAACCGTGGGCGAACACCTACAAAAAAGGGCCCAAATCACATATTTCCTGACAGGCAATCTCCAATGCCGCTGGGCCAGCTGGTCCTCTTGTCGGGATCGTTACGGACCTCTCAGTAATATTTTTTTTGAAAATTTGGCTGCAAACTCTGGGCAATGCTAGAAACCATGGGCTAACAGCCATACAAAGGGTCCAAATCGCCTATTTCCTTTTCCTTGACCCATAAAACCCTACCAGGCAATCTCCAATGTCGTCGAGACACCTAGGACTCTTGACGGGCTCGTAACGGACCCATTGGTATAGTTTTTCAAGAAAGTTATCCCCGAGCAACGCTAGGAACCGTGGGCTAACACCCACAAAAAAGGCTCAAATCGCCTATTTCCTAATCCTTTTCCCATAAAATCCTACATGACGATCTCCAATGCCGCCGAAACACCTGACCCTCTTGTCGGGTTCGTTACAAACCCCTCGCTATAATTTTTCAAGAAAGTTGGCCCTGAGCCCCAGGCAACACTAGGAACCGTGGGCTAAAACCCACCAAAAAGGGTCCAAATTATCCATTTCTTGTTCCTTGGCCTATAAAATCTTACTAGGTGATCTCCAATGTCATTGGCACACCTGGGCCTCTTTATGGACTTTTTATGGACCCTCGATATAATTTTTCTGGAAAGTTGTCCACGAGCCTAGGGCAACTCCATGAATCGTGGGCTAACACCCACAAAAAAGGGCCTAAGTTGCCTATTTCTTGTTCCTTGACCCATAAAATCCTACCAGGTGATCTTCAATGCAACCTGGGCCTCTTTCCTGACTCGTTACAAACCCCTTGGTATAATATTTGGAGAAAGTAGTCCCCCAGCCTTGGGCAGCTCCAGGAACCGTGGGCTAACACCTAGTAAAAAGGGCCTAAATTATTTGTTTCCTGTTCCTTGGCCCATAAAATCCTACCAGGTAATCTCCTATGCTGTCAGCACATCTGGGCCTCTTTTCGAGCTCATTACGGACCCCTCGGTATAACTTTTCAGGAAGGTTGGCCCCGAGCCCCAGGCAGCGCTAGGAACCATGAGCTAACATCTATGAAAAAGGATCCAAATTGCCCATTTCCTTTTCCTTGGCCCTAAAATCCTTCTAGACGATCTCCAATGC
>JBCEWC010000428.1:0-57776 GCA_038996855.1 Solanum aculeatissimum | reverse complement strand
GTCAATAAAAATTATATTATATAGTGTAATTTTTTAATAGAAAAAAAAAAGAAATATCATAAAAATAAGGAGTGAAGTTTGTGAATTTTATTATATTTGTGTTAAAAAAATATAAATATACAAAATGAGATATAAAAAAGGTTTAAAAGGATACTTTTGTCATTTAACCTTTTTATCCCGGGATAACTTATCCCGGGATTACTATACCCCCAAGAAGAGGGATAACTTATCCCGGTACTATTTATTAGTCCCGGAATAAGTTATCCCCCTTTTGTCAACCAAACGACCATCTAAGTGCCACTTAATTTTTATCCCAGGATAATTCTTACTTATCCTTCACACCAAACGACTCCTTAGGAAATAAGATCTTCTTTCCTAATTTGGGGAAGTAGATACAGAAAACCTAATACATTTTTAATGTACCTACTTGTTCTCTTAAGACAATGAGGAATCTTAATAGCTCAGCTACCTAAACTTGTAATTCCCTTTCCATTTCCTTTATTTCTTTCTCTATACCGCTTTGGACTGTTTTTGAGCTGAGGGTCATCAAAAATACTCTTTGTACCTCCAATATAGTGGTAAAGTGTATGTACACTTTAACTACTCAAACCCACTATGTGAAATCATACTAAGTATGTTGTTGTTGTTGAAATAAAAAAGATACGTCAATGAAAGAACTTGTGATGAAGGATGATTTTCCAAACCAGAAATTCAAACAGGCCCCTTTTTTATGGATATAAAAGCAAAACAACAGTATGACTAGCTTTCTAATTTTTTTCCTAAGGTTTTTCGAGGTACTCAATATGTGCAGCACGCAACAAATTCACTTGCTTTCTAGTTTAGGAATGAAAATGATAGTATCGTTTTGGCTCTCTTGGTGACTCAAACCTCATTGTGGGATTGAATGTAGAGGTTGCTTAGCAATTCTCTTTTCATCTGAGATGAGCTCATCAATTTCAACAGAAAAAGAAGTAGATAAAGGCAAAGAGAGAAACTACCTTTGAGCCGAGGGGGAAGTGGCCGTGAAGAGGCCAAACTCCATTCTTAACAAACCGATCCGCAGCAGAAATCCTTCTAACAACATCAATGAACAATCCAACAGCAAAATCAGCAACATCCTCAGAGAAAAGACCTGCAACGCTAGCAACGGAGATTCCGCGGCGGCGACACTCAACGAGATCCATATGATCAACGCCAGCGCTGGTGGTAACGATAAGGCGGAGTGAAGGTAAGAGACGGAACAAGGAGGAAGAAAGCCGGCTGCCGATACGATTAGGAGAGCAAATCATGGCTTCTACTGATTGAGCATTTGTACAAATGAATTGCTCCAATGGGAGTGATGATTCCCATGGTTTCAGGATTCGGAATTTTTGTGATAACTGTTCGTCGTAGAATTGGAAAACCCTTGGCCGGCCGATAACTATTACCTCCGGCAACTCAGTTTTAGGTTCCGCCATGAATGAGCTTCAGAGCAACTCGGTAACTTGGGAAGACGATGCTTTCTTGAAGCTTGTACTTTTGTTGATTTTAGTTTGATATTTTCTGATCAAATCTTTTTTGGAAAGCATTGAGATGGTAAAAGGAATACTATAATCCTTTACTCCAAAAGAACATCTTTCCACAATACCAATATATAAATCAAGTTGCCTTCGAAACATTTGCGGGTCTTGATATCACCCAAAGATAGCTGATTAACCATAAAGACCAACAATGCCTCAGCAATATGCAAAATAAGTAGAGTACAGACCATGGAATTCGAGGAGATTGTTCTTTACATCATAAACACTTAGATGCTAGATGAAGACCAAAAGCGCCTAAATACACTTAGGTGAAAGCCAAAAAACCAACTTAATAACAAATTTACAGCAAGAGGGTATTCCTATAATAATTATTGGTTGTTTTTCTTGAGCAGAATGCCAAATCAGCTAGGTACATAGGGTTCGAAGAGTTTCACACAAGGGTTGGGGTCAAACTGCATTATTTCAGCAGCTCGTTCGAATTCTTCCCTCAGTACTCTTATGCTGAACTTGTCTACCACACGACCAAGATCATGAGAAACCTCAAATGGATCCTCTATGCATATCAGATGACGATCATTCCCAATCCTCCTAGTCCAGTCTTTTGCTCGCTTGCTGTACATAATCAAACGACAACAAAAATTAATAAAGGATGACAAAAAGTGAACCCTGCTATGAGAATAATGTCATTTTACGTTGAACAGTAAAAGAAAATCAGCAGTAGCAACAACGCCTTACCTCAATGTGCTTCCTGAACGAATGGAAATAACATCATTTGCATAATCATGACAATATGCCCAGTAGCGGAAGAATGCCCACACTAAACCAGCAAGGGTTTCCCTATTGTGAGATCCAAAACCATAAAGCTTTTCCACTTTATCAAAGTAAGCACATTCAATGTTGTCAACATTAACAGAGTAGGTTACTTCCATTCCCTGATAAGAGGACAGGGAAAAAGAATGTGAGGAAAGGATAACTATCTTCGCACAAAGTAGCACGTTCAAGAGCCATTTCAGCTATACATTGCCTGAATACCCCCACCCCCACCCCACCCCTAATTTATTTTGTTTCCTCAAACTACAGCAGCAAGAAACTATTTCCGTATACATTAAAGGCAAGGTGACAGTGTCCCAATAAGTTTGTGAGACCAGGGAATAGCACATGTAAAGGGTAAATATTCCAAAGCAGTGTTATGAGACATAAAGAGATTGATTTCCTTTTTTTCAATCAGGAATCGATCAATCAATCTTAGTAATGAACTATACTTAATCCTTAGACAGGGAAGAAAGATAAGAATGGCAAGTTTCGTGCTTCTTTATGGTAAATGCTAAAGCATATTGGGGAACCTCATTCTTTTTGTTCACCCCATGTGCACAAATTATTTATATTCGTTTTTAATCATACTTTTTAAACCAACCTTTTATAATACAGTACAGAATGAGACCGAATCGCTAAACTTATCTCTTTTATGTGGGGTCAAATTAAATAGTACAGAATGATGATACAAGTTTAGATGGTATCACATGCATGTCCGCAGCTAATGAGCATCCATACTGGAGAATCATACAGAAGATTGAAGAAGGGAAAATAGAAAATGCAGTTTCGCAATCCCCAGGCGACTAGTTCATTAGCCATATCAAAATCTATACCTGAAAACAATTCCTCCACTCTAACAAAAGGAGGGAGAAAAAACAAAGGGCAGTGGGTTGGCAAGCACTTGAGGTGAAACAATTCTCATTAGAAAAATGATAAGATTGAATCATTCTTTAATTGAAAGAAAGTAACTGGATTGCCTAATATGAAAGCTTGTCTACCACTAGACAACCTTCACAAGAAAGGACTTCTGCTGGTTAACAGATGTTACCTGTGTAACAAGGACCTGGAATCTGTTAAATCATTTGTTTTTACATTATCCAGTATCTATTCCATTTGGAACATGTTTTGCACCCTTTTTAGCCTGAGTTGGGTTATGCCAATGAACATAAGACAGGCACATTTGAGTTGGAGTATATGGAAAGTTGATAAGGCCATCAAGAAAATCTGGTTGATGATTCCTACTACTATCTTTTGGTGTTGGTGGACAAAACGGAACAAGAGATGTTCTGATGGCATCTCAACTCCAAATCACTCTTAAAGCTGAATGCTTGCTTAACCTTTTTTGTTGGTCAAAGTTGACCCCAGTCCTTAGTGATGAACATTTTCTAGACTTTGTTAGCACCCTCGTTTAAGATTAACACTTTGTATAGGAGCTGAACTGAGCTAAATACTCCTTTTTATCATCCTGTTGTAACTATGTTCCTTGTTACTTTGCATCTCGTTGATGCATTTTAATGGAACATATTACTTCATCAAAAAAAAAAAACTAAACTTTGTCTTTCCCACTCCATATCTCTAGCTCTAAGACGAGGGTTTGGTTATTAACCAGAAGATGTGTCATCAACAGCCACGCCAAAGTCTTAAATTGAAACAACTACAATTCAGAATTTTCCCAAACAAGCATCCGATTAAGCAGAAAAATGATATTACAAGTCCCAAAGAATATGAATTTCAAGTTTACTCTCCTCATGAGCAAGAGAGGCTGCACAACAGGAATCCCCAACAGAAAAAGGAAAAGAACAAGAAAAAGGACTAGACTACAGGTATGTATGTTGCTTGGACTCTTCATCGATGTCAGCAGGTGAGTCGGATTCTCCAAAAGTAGTGTATTTTTGGAGAATCTATGAGCATGCTGCATCGAAAATGAGGAGTCCACGCAATTTGGAGTATGATGCACTTTTACATTCTTCCTTCCACAATCTAAAATCACCACGTATAAACCAACAGTTTGGTTCCTCACAGAAAACTATACATGCTTAACTGAAGAGGCACGTGATGGTAAGAAAGTACATGTAACTAGAATAGACCAACCAAAGCAATTCGAGCTCAATCAAACAACTAAGAATTCACAGAGTGCTTGATTAGAGGAATAAATTACAATTGATGAAAAAGTTTGCTCACGCTCAAAGATATTTTGTGCATCCTTGCAGTGATGATTTACCAATCAAACAGCTCAGGTAGTGTGCACACCTTACAAGTTTCACATACAACATACATCATAACATCAGAGCTAAGAAAACACACCTGTAGGCATGGAAGGATGGCAGGTCTTCGCTGCTGTAGAAAGTGAATGCACATTAACACATACCTGGAAGCAGAAACTAAAAGTTAGCCAAACGAATAAGAGAAAGAGAAGAAAGAAGAATACAGCAGGAAAATGTAGGCTTATACAGATAGATAATGTCCCAGTTAAGGGGTGAATTAAATAAGAACAAGAGAGGTTTAAAAAAAAAAAGCAGGAAAATGTAGGCTTACGCATAGCTAGATAAGGTCCCCTGGTAAGTTTCATTCACCCCTCTCGACTTAGCCCAGTGTTTAACAATAAATGCCAACTGTCTTAATCGTACATCTATTTGTGCATAATCTCGAAGCAGCTTCGTGTTAACAACAGCCAAAACATTATTCACACATATATCGCAAGATAAACCAGTTTCGGGATCCATAAGCTTGACTATCGGCACCCTGGCACGTGTTAGCGCCTGCAAGGAAACTTGAATGAGAGATCATACTAGAACATAAATGAAATCTGAAGAAAGTACCATAGGGAAAACAATTTGCTACACAACTTAATGACCTTACAGAAAATCAGAAGCATATAAGATTCTAAATCCACTCTGGATCGAACATGGCAAGTGGACTTAATCCAGCTCACTTTTAAAGGAGGCCAGGGACCACCCGTGCCTCAGCCTGACTTACATGGACTTCAAGCGAAACGGCTTGGGGCCCAAAAAATTGGTCGGCTCTGATATTAATATTTAAATTTTTAAAATGGCCTCCATATGTTATTGAATTTTGATACTGGTGTTAAGTAAAATTAGAAATTTTCTAGGCCGAAAATGCAAAATCCATGTTATCGTAAATTGAAGGATCAAACCACCCAACAACAGCATAGGTAACTAGATCTCAGAAAAATGCACGAAATTGGAAAAAAAACATAGAACCACAAACAAGCATAAAATTATGACGGTCCAAGTTTTCATTCTTGCACGTCTAATTTTAAGCCTATGTCTATAATATTAATGAGTAATTGTTATTTAGTCAAAAGTACCTTTTACAGCTTGTTTGGATGGTGGTTTTCCGTGGTGTGGTATGGTACGGTTAGTAAGACAACCGTGTTTGTTTTGATTGTTTCTTTACTTACATGATATGGTATGGTATGGTTTCATGGTTGGTTATAAAACCATGAAAACCCTTACTTTTTGAAACCGCTAATTTGGTGGTATCCCATTGTTTATATTTTTTCAATTATACCCTTAATTAATTTCAAATAATTCTAATTTGCACTTTATTCTTTATTATACTTAAACCTAATGTACCCACTACTTTCACAAACGTATTACTCATTCTCATCCGCATCAACTAGTGAAGCTTCTCCTCCGCCTCCTATCTTCTCTCCCATGTTTCACTCTATTTTTTGAGGTTCATTTTTTAAGAATTTTTATAAAAAAAATACTGATAAATTTTATATTTATAATAATAAGGGCATTTTCGTAAATTTATTAGTTACGATACAGTACCATACAATCAAACCAAACAATAAAATTATCACTAAACAATAGCATACAGTCTATCCAAGCATCGTATTGTACGGTACAATACAATACCATACAGTACCGTACATTATAAAACCATGGAAAACCACCATCCAAACAGAGGGTTAATAGGATTAAAAGGATAACAAAATTAGGTTTTAGACTTGCCAAAAAGAAAAACAAAGTACAAGTTTTAGTTTATAGAATCAAAAAAGTATTAATTCAAACAAAGAACTAAACAACTTAACATTTGAATTGTTTATTAGTTTTCAACCTATAAGTTCAATCACTCTCAATCATAAAGTAGTTGCAATCTGCTACGTTCATGTATTTTATTAGAGACTTCTCCCAAACAAAGGAGAAATGGACATCATGTTGGGTGATGTAGAGAATTTGGAGAGTCCATGGGATTTTGGATATTGTACGTGTATTAAGGTTGAGGAGGTGAAAGAGTGCTATGCCTAATAAGAGCAAGGGTAGAACGACAAGATCAAATGAGATTTCGGCTGAATTTTGGAAGAGAACAAACAAGGAAAGTCTTGAGTGGCTGACCGAGTTATTTAACATCATTTTTAAGTCAGCTAAAATGTCTAGCGAATGGAGGAGGAGTATAATAATTTCATTGTATAAAAACAACGATGATATCTAGAACTACAACAATTACTAGGGTATCAGGCTGCTAAGTCACACCATGAAAGTTTGAAAGAAGGTATGGAGCTGAGGGTGAGGAAAGGTGCGCCCATTCCTGAAAACCAATGCGGATTCAAACCGGGGGGTCAACTATTGATGTCATTCATCTTATGAGAAGACTAATGGAGAAATATAAGGAAAAAAAGGACTTACATATGTTATTCATTGACCTTAAAAAGGCCTACGACAATCCCGAAAGAAGTCCTGCGGCGATGCTTGGAGTCTAAAGATGTATCGATAGCTTACATTAGGGTGGCAAAGGACATGTACGATGGAGGCAAGACTCGGGTCTGGGGGAGACTCAAAGCACTTCCCAGTCAAGATGGGGTTGCACCAAGGATCAACACTTGGCTCGTTTCTATTTGCCTTGATGATGGATGAATTAACGTATCATATGCAGGGTGAGATGCCTTGGCGTATGTTCTTTGCAAATGACATTATTTTGATTGAGAAGACTCGCAATAGAGTTGATAATAGGCTGGAGGTGTGGAGAAAAACACAACACTGGAGTCTAAAGAGTTAAAACACAATATTTGGAGTGTAAATTCAATGATACAACACATAAGGCAAGCGTAGAAGCGAAACTTGCTACACATGTGTCTCCCAAAAAGAAAGATTTAAAATCTTGGGCCTTTGATCGAAGGAAATACGGAAATCAAAAATGATGTTACACATTGTATTGGTGCAGCATGAATGAAGTAAAGGTTTGCATCCAGAGTTGTCTGATAAGAAGGTACTACAAAAACTTAAAGGTAAATTCTATAGAATGGTGATTTATATCGACTTTGTTATATGGGGCGAAGCTTTGGCCAGCCAAGAACTCTCTATGTTCAAAAGATACAAGTGATAGAAATAAGGATGTTGAGATGAATGTATGGCATACTAGGAGCAATAGAATTAGGAATGAGGATGTCTGGGGCAAAATGGAACTAACCTCCGCGGTGGACAAGATGAGGAAAGGGGGGTTGAGATAGTTTGAACATGTGAAGAGGACATGTTGTGATCCTAGTGAGGCAGTATGATAGGTTAGATATAGTGTAGAGGCAGAAGTGTCGAGGAAGTATCGAGGAAAGGTGACTAGATAGGATATAGTATATCTTCAGCTTATCGCGAACATGACCTTAGATAATGGGGTGTGGCAGACATGGATAAGGATAGAAGGTTGGTATATAGTCGAGCAATGTCTTAGTATTAACCTATTTTTGTAGTCTTTCGCTTGGTGGAAGTCTAGAGCACCGTGTTTGTCATAGTATTAGTCTATTCATGTAGTGCTTAGGTTTTAGTATATGTTGTTTACTATATTTAGGTGGTTACATCTTCTTGTTGATGTTGTGGTTCCTTGCATATATGTCCTGCATTGCTTTCCTATTAGTTGTCATGTTTTTTCTTAACTATCCTTTTTCCATTCTATTACTACTTTGACTTGCTTCACTTGAGTTGAGCGTCCTTCGGAAACAACATTTCTACCTCCAAGAGGTTTATGTACGCTTCCCCTCCCCAAACCCCACTTTATAAGATTTCACTAGGTATTTTGTTGTTGGAGTCATTCTATAGAACTAGAAATTTTCATTTACTCATTCGAAAAGAATTCAAAGTATTTTTTTAATAGATATGTGTGTGTATACAGATATATCAACTATTTCCTTTATTAAATATCTATTGGAGGGTGTCTCCCTATCCCACAAAGATAAAGGTAGGGTCTGCGTCCATCCTATCTCACCCTCCCAAAACCCACTTATGTAATTACACTGAGCATGTTGTTGCTACTGTAGTGTCTCCAAGATCTATAGGGCTTAAGGGCTTTTCTTTTATTTTCTTCGGGAATTATTCTAGCAATATGCAAGGCCATAAATAACTTATTAAATAAAAAATAGGACCTTGCACCAGACCCCTCCTGGCTGGACATGGATTGGTCCTCGCTCTCCTTTGGCTGAGACCAGCCCTAGGACACTCCAAGTCCCTCTTTAGAGAGCCACTCTGACATGTGCCAGACACTTCATCATGAATTCAAGAATATATATATGGGGTACATAAATGAATATTATTATATTAATAGTCGTATAGCTAAATTTTTCAAAATACCTGCACATTCTGGAGATTGTCTGCCTGCAACATGTCAGCCAACTTCAACAATATATCTGATTTGTCAATATTTGCATCCTCAATTGCAAGGCAAATATCAATATCGCTTTTTGAGAATCCAAAAGAATTGGCACATGATCCATAAACATAGAGCCGAGCACCAGGCCATTCCTTGCTAACAATTCCATCCAGCAGTGTTAATAACTGTTTCTGCTTTGTCTTTTCTTCCTCTGGAGGTATTAAGGACTCATAAGTTGCTAGGAAAGCACCATTCATCCTATTAATGTCACTCCGACATGCAGTCTGTCTTTTCAACATCCTCATCCTCTGGCTAAGTATAAATTCTCCTCTCTTGTCTGATCGGTAGACCTGATGAAAGTAGCACAAAAGTGAGTCAGTAATAGTATGATTGGTTTCAAGAAGGATAGGAGAAAAGATGGAGTGAAAGGATAGAGAGATTAACTTGTCTAGTTTGAACTCTTCAGATATTAGTGATTTATTTGTTACCATTATAACAAAAAAGAGATATTAGTGATTCACTTTCAATTGTTTGGACAGCTGGAAGAAGGTAAAATCATTATACTTCCTTCTTTGCATTCAAGTTCAATTTATTGAAAGATCTAACATGAAAGGAACCTTCCAGCTCCTTTTTTGCCTTTATTAACAAACAAGGTAAATGAGTCAAATGACACATACTCCTCACTTTTTCTTCTAGTAACAAAAACAAGGAAATGAGTCAACATTTGTTTGCCTTTATTAATAAACTAGGCTTGTGTAACATGTTTTTCACTACTTCTCTTTCCAACATTCAAGTTCTTGATATAATTGACAATGTTTACGTAATTGTGGAATTCGACAATAGTTGTTATGGCATGCTTGACCTTTGTATGTTGGTTGAGAAAAGTAAAAATGAGCACGCAATCACCATGACGAGGAAGTTAAGAGTTTTTACTTGATCCAAGATATATGATGTATATGCCATTCCGAAGGCCCTTCGGAAATGATTACCCAAGTTCTAGACAAGGCATAAATATATGGGATTGAGGCATAGACGAGTTATTTATATTCTTTTGGTATTTTGACTTTGGATTATACTGCAGATGATTGATTTGGGTTCATTGAATATCTTGACACTGGATTATACTGCATTGTAGTTGTGTTTTGTATTTTGAGCATCAAGAACAGTATACGCTCAAACATTTAGGAAATCTGGCCCAGTTATGAATAAGTCCAGTGTGACGAGATTACGGTGTTTTGATTCATAGGAACTAATATATATGTAATTGTTTCTTAGATGAGCAATTACTCCGGTGTGGTAGGTGTTTTATATTGCAAGCTGCATGTTGAGTAGCTCTTCAGGGAATCTCGCTACTCCAACAAGAACATTCAACCACACGTCTTTTCAATTTCTTGCTTAATTCTTCAATTAAAATTGAACATTATCATACAGACTGCATATTAAGCTTGACAGTGGGCCAATTTCTAGCTTTCGACTATGCATTGGTCAGAATTGTCCTCAATAAAGCATGCATTCTCATACACTGAAAATACCCATCAATGTAAACCACAAAGGAAAAAACTTCACAATTCAAACCAATGTGCTTCATTTCAAATTTAAGTTCTACACAACTGGTGTACTAATCATCTTGAAACTCTAATTTAAGTCAAGTTAGTTTGACATACTGATCCATGCTGTAAGGAAATTATCATCCAAAATCATTCTGAATTTCCAAGTCAAAATTAATTCGCTCTCAAGGTACTTTGATCCAAAATAGTGAAACCAAAAAATAAAGAGGTTGTTTTAGTAGCATTTAGCATACACCTTCAAATGCAATGAGTTAGCAATTCAGCTAGTAGGTGCATACAGTTGCTCACGGTCAAGAGTTTATCAGTCTCACAAATATGTACTGTCAAAGCCAGATAACTTGTTGATTAGTTTCTCTAGGACCCCAAAAAATGAGGATTAGTTAATACAATTCCGGTCATTGTGAAATTGCATTGGAAGGAAACAAATAAGTTGTATCATGATTATAAGAATTGATATCTCCGTATCGTTGAGACATTGTAGCATAAACGAAAAAAAGGTTAAACAAACATGTTTTTTTTACAAAGTACAAGACATTGGAAAAGTAACCTTAAATCTTAATTTGCGCAACAGAATTTTCTAACATACACAACAGCACAAAGACAAGCATTAAAGCTAACAAATAATCAATGCATGTGTACATCTCCGTTTCATATTAACAATTCGATTTATTTAAATTACTATAAATTGCAAGGAAACCAAAAAAAGAATGAGGCACATTCATCACACCAAATCAAGTCCATAAAATCTGAACATATATGGCCAGTGAATACCTTATCACGAGAGGCATGATGTTTCTTTTTATCACTTCTTTCATCTGGTTCATCCTCAAGTCCAAGAGAACTGATAAGATGCTCGCCTAATTCATCAAATTCGCTTTGGCCTCTAGCAGAACTCCCACCTAGCACATTCCTCATCCCATTGACAGTTTCTTCCCCACTCTCAGCATCCTCACCATGTAATTCCAACATAGAGTCCTCAACATCAGAAGCCAAAACAGAGTGAAGTTTACTTCCTGCTGGTGGGCTGGGTGAATCCAGCTGACGGAAAACCCCTCGACCATCTGAACCAATAGCATAATTCTTACCATTCCTGGAAAGATGTTTACTTTCTCTTTCATACTTACGATTCAAGCCAATACTCCTATGATTCAACTCAACAAAATTGTTCTTCTCATTATCCACATTATGCTCAAAATCCCTGCTCCTTGGCTTGCTTGAAAATCCTGGTGGTGGCACAGCCCCTCTTACAGTCCCACTATGAAACTGTTTTCCCCGCCCCAAACCACCACTCTCACTCCCACCTCCACCTCCACCACTAGTATTATTATGTTGCTCAAGACCCCTTAAATTGCCCAATTGTTTCCGACCTGAACCAATAGCATTCTCAAGTCTACCCTCCACACCATTCGACATCCTAACATTCCCTAATCTTGATTCTTCGTTTTTTTGTGCAAAGTCACCAACTTTACCAGCTAAATCATCACTGAAACGGTCATTTAGCACACTCACATTACCCTGAATATCTCTACGTAGAGATCCAAAAATCAGATTGTGATCATACCCATGATTTGGCTTACTAGCCTTAGCATTGGCACCGAATATCCCCAAGTTGCCCATGTTTTCTCCGACTGATCCAAATCCAAGTGCGCTAGCATGTTGTAATTGACTGAACCCACTTGGGGTTGGGGCAGGGGGAGATGAGAAATTGGGGTTAATGGTATGGATAGTGTTAGGGTTTTGGATAAACCCTCGTAGGAAGAAATTATGGGGTACAAAAAGAGGAGGAGAGTGAGAATAGGGCAAAGCAGAAGGGTTTGTTGGAGTGTGAAAGAGTGGCGGGAAGGGCATACTGGGACCCACTGCTGCAACTGCTGGATCATGCGGCAGAGTCTGCAACTCCGGCCGAGGCGGCGGCGGCGGCGGTTGCGGCTGAGAGTGAAGTTGATGTGGATGATTCTGAAGCAATTGAAGAAGGAATTCACCACCGTTCGATGCCGTTGACTGTGAGGATAGCGGCGGCGATGCGGCGTCTCCTCCTCCGCCTGTCATGGTTAGATACTATTGTTTGCCGGAAAATCCAAACACAGCAGAAACTTAGTAGAGAAGTCTATTCACAGTTTTCTCGATCTAAGAAATACTTCAAACCTTCACCTTTTCCGTCTGTTCATTGGATTTCTCGAAAAAGATAGTAGTAATTAATTTTTTGATTATTGAAAACTTTCATAAATATCTGGAGACTTAAAAAAAAGTTGTATAACGTGTACTAGGATGTTTATAATTTGTGAGTCCCAAACCTAAATGATGTGTGAAAACTAAAAGACAATTGAAATAACGTGTGAAAAAATTTGTAATAAAGAGAAAAGGAGAACAAAAACGTCACATAATATATTGGTGAGACACATGAATAAAGTGAAAGTTTTTACTATCTCCGTCTCATATTATAAGAGCATCTTTTTATAATTATTTATCTCATATTATAAGAGCATCTTTCTATAACTATTTGTCTCATATTATATATGGGCATTTACTAAATTATGATACAATTAATTATTTTTTTCCATTATACCCTCATCATTAATTAGTGCATTAATGATTTTTTCTTATTCAATTTAATGTATATTAATAAAATGAAGGGTAAAATGGTAAACTCTATTAATGTATTAATGATTTCTTAATAATCGTGTAAAATGAAAAATGTCCTTATAATATGGGACGGAGATAGTATTAGTATTTTATGTGACAAGAAAATATCATTAAAGTTTAAAGGTAAGTTTATGTGACTAAGAATATGACAAATACATCCTTTAGAGATCAATTTTCTGGCTCTAAGATAAGAGATGAATTTATGGTTAGGCATAATAGGACTACCCTTCTATTCTAAGACAGGCTCATCCAAAAATTTAAATCTAACAGTTCGAGTTCTACAATCAACAGAATCATAACAAGCATAAAGTCAATCCATGTCAAGAATCACATCAAAATCAACCATGTCCAACTCAACTAAGTCGGCCATGGTATTCGTGTGATAGATGGACACAGCAACTAAGATAGACTCACCAATATAAGTAGACATGCTGAAAGGTTCAAGAAGACACTCAGGAGTTCTATCAAATCTACTGGTCACATAAGAAGACACAAATGATAAGGTGGCACTAAGATCCATTAAAACATAATAATTAAGAGTAAAGACTTGAATCATACATGTCACAACATCTAGGGAATTTTTCTGATCTTGGCGACTACCCATAGCATGTAAATGGTTTTTAGCGTCGCTCACACTAGAAGTAGTGCCCCTCTTATTTCCTCTAACTAGTAGTGTTGGTGTAGAAGATTGAACCATGTTGGCTCACTTTGGATATTCCCTTTGATAAAGACTAATTTGGTCATACTTGTAGCACGTATAACCTCCCTCTCGACATTCTCTAAAGTGAAGTTTGTCACACCTTCCACACGGTGGCTTATCCAGCGAACCTTGAGCTATACTAGCCTGTGATTGAGATCCCTGGGCTTTGAAATTTTGAGATCTCTGTTCATTTTTGTTTCTGGATGCAGGTGCACTAGTGGACGATGACGTTGGCCCTAACTAAAACCTGTTATCATTCTCATTCACTCTCTTCCCAACCTCTTGGCAGGAGGTCTTTGCTTTCTTATTCCTGTACTCTTCCTTGCCCTATTGTCTTTCCTCATCATCTTGTTATACATAAGTCATCAATCTTTTGATATCTATATCACTCATAAGCATAGCTCCCCTCCTATCATTCTTCGGACTCTTGTTCATCCCATCAACATATAAACACATTCTCCCTCTCATATCTGCAAACATCTTCAGAGCATAACGAGACAATTGTGTGAACTTAAGTCCATATTCCTGCACAGACATAAAACCCCGTTTCAAATTCAAGAACTCTCTTACCTTGGTTTCTCTTAGCTCCCTTGGGAAGAAGTACCCCAGGAAGGTGGTTGTTCAGGAACTTGTGGTTCAAACTGGTTAACACTTTCTCTAGCTGAGCGTCCTCTGCTCCTAGCCTGTCCAACGAATTTTTTTGGAGACATGATCTAAAATCAAAACGTGAACACACGAATTAAAAGAGAGCTTTCATAGAGTTTAACTCTATAGCACGAATTAGAATATGAAAGAAGTATAACTATTTCTAATGTCCTATAACATCTTGCTTATAAGTGGTGCACAATATACTCACAAACAAGTATTTACTAGACATGGCTTTAGACTCCCTAGAACTCTTGAACTCTGTGCTTTGCTACCATGTTTGTCACATCCCGAGAGGATACCCTTGGCGTGGCCGACACTCAGAGACTATTGCTAATCCCCAAGCGAACCATTTGGCCTCATCACATTCATTCAATCACAATCTAACAATGAAAGATTTAACTATTAAGAGATAATACAAAGGGATAAATAATCAAATCTAAAATAAAGGTCAGACGCCAACCAATCTATCAAATTTGATCGAAAGACTAGCAAGAAAGAAAACTAGTCAATATCCTAAATCATCAATTACTGTCTAGTCTATGAAGCCTCTATCAATATTGTTTGTGTGGTGCCAATGACAGGTTCATGGCTACCTCAATCAAAATAAAAGTAAATTTAAACTCTAATAGGTAGATGATAATAATATGAAAATCCTCTGAAAGCAAGGAGGCCTCACCAATCAGCTAAATGTGAATAGATCTGTAATGATGCGTATGTTGGTGATCTCTAATACCTTTTGTCTACATCATAAAACAATGCAAGTCTAAATGAAGGTCAATACGTGGAATATATGAGTATGTAAAATGGCAGGACGAAACATGCATCAAGGTAGAATACTGCTAACTTGGATAACTCAAATCAAGAAGATAAGGAACTCAATCAATATATCACAAGTCTAAAGCAAGGGTAAAATTTAGACAAAGACCAATAATACACTATCCATTCCAATCAAAGTACTATCAAGACCTAGATGGGAGTTTTTCTTGTCCGACAATGACTACTTATGAGTCAGTGATAGTGCAACAAACTGACGTGTTGCCAGTCCATTCAATACATTGTCAGGGTAAAGAACAAATCAACCATTCATATATCCAACAATTAAATCAAGTTCTATTATTTCTGGACAATAAAATAGGAAAATATTTTGACTTTAACAGATTCAATCCACTGCTACGTTTGACAATGTAGTTATTAAGTTCGAGTTGGACTTACTCTTACTCAATTTGAGGTCGATATTCCTTCTAAAACTCAATACTCATAAAACAATTAATTTCAAACAATGAGTCTCATAAAACTTTTATTAATTCATCAATTTTGTTACAATCGAGCTTTTAATTCTCAATCATATCTTTCAAAGTAGTTTAGACAATCATTTATGAGGACTATTAATTTATACCAATCATTTGAATTCAATTTATAAGGACTCATAGGACCATCAAGTTCCACCAACACTGTCATCATGCTCAAATCAAAATCACAATCAGCATTCATCATGTTAAGACTCTAGACCCATCCCTTAAGTTCATTCATGCAAATTTTAATAAATAAAAATCTAGCGTTTATGCTTAAAATAAGAATTCAAACCATTTGTTTAAGAAACAAGTTCATAAAACATATATTGTGAAATATTAAGTAGAATATAGATTATTCAAGAATATTCTCAAAAAAATCTTCATAGTGATTCAATTTCTTCACAATCAATCTATCACAAATCTCAGGGGCACATGGAATAACAATTTCATGTTTTAGGTTAACCTTATATGCTTGGGATGAAGACAGACAAACAATCTTGCAAAAATTGGCTTCAATTCTCGTGAACTCTAACTTTTTCTCCTCTTCTTAGCCCTAATTTTTTAGTTAGAATGTATAAAAAACTTGAAAATGAGTTTAGGAACCCTTTTTAGGCCAAATACGACCTATATTAGTCGTGGATTAAGTGTAGGAAGGTGGGTAAAAGTCTGGAATGCCCCTCATTAAGATTTCATCCGATAGGAAATTTTTGAACTATGATGGAGCAAGTTCGCATTGCAGTCTTGTTCCGCCGCAATTCATCTTTTTACATAATACATAAATCACGCCCATCGAATGAGTTTTATGTGTAAAGTGTGAGAATGACCTATTTGGAAGCGTCTCCGCGATGTAGAGGGGTCGCGCACTTTACTGGAAATCGCATTTTACCTCAAAAAATTATCTTTTGCTCCGGTTAGTCTAAAATTCGACTGAGACCACTTTCCCACTCAATTTTTCGCGTTGATCATGATTCCAACCTTGAATTTTCCAAAAAAAAAAATTTGAATGATTCATTATGCGAATAATCTCTCATCTAGGGGTATTTTGATAATTTTATCAGGTGTAACATATAACTAGTCAAGCTAAATAGTAAAATATATATTTAAAAAAATCGTTATGAATTTTGAGGTGTGATGTACCACTACAGAGACCCTTATTGACACGGTGTATTTTAAGTTTTTTTTTTGTCAAATATATTTTAAACTTAACATAGATTAAGGTTACTTAAATTGTTTAAACACCCGAAGCTTATTTTTCTTTTAAAAAAATAGTTCAAGTGGTTAATCCAACAATTTACATTGAATAAAAAAAAATAAAAAAAATGAAGAAAGAAATTTATTATTGAAATCATCAAATTAGACTAAACGGATTCCAAGAATTAAAAGGAACATTTATAACCATTTCAATATAAAAAAAAATTGGAGGATAGTTCAGTTATTTAGGGGTCTTATCCAAAAGATTGTTAAACCTTATATTAGTTATCCCTCCATTTTTACAAAAATAAAATAAGACCTCATATAGTGTATAAGTAATTCATGGATTAAGCTAAATAAAGTAACCAAACAATGTATTTGATAGACTAAATTTTAATTCATGAATTATTTTAATTAATACCACCTACCAAACAGGTTTAAGTGTATGAAATATATTTACCTATCATACATCATCAAAAAAAAGATACAACACCCTTAAATTACATATTCTAATGTATCCTCCTTGCAAGAAATGAATTATTATTTATGCATACAAAATGAGTAATAATATTTATACGGGGACACTTTCTTATATAACAAACAACAACAATAACTTACCATGAGGATAACAAAATGCATACAGATCTTATCATTATAGAAAGATTGTTACCGAAGACCCTTAACGCATTAAATAAAGTTAAGATTCATTATATAATTTTCCATAATTCTATTCTTCTTCGATACGATTATATAAAGCAATTTTCTTATCAGAAAATTGCATATATTCAAACTACAACAACATCAACAAAGTTTAACTCATTATCACAAGGCCGATTTGCCCACATTTTCATCACAAACAGATTTGACAAAATTCTTTACAGAATCATACAAATCTTGTGCACTTTTTGGATCAAATATTTCCACAGCATGATGTCCTGTTTCAAGAAACTGAGGAATCACGTGCACACCATGTGACTCTATCATCTTAGCCAACGCCTTCTGCCGATCAACCAGTGGGTCCCCTCCATATCCTCTGATCAAACACTGTGGGAGCCGTTTGATCTTTTCTTTCATTTCCGCTTCATTAATCAACGGATTAGAATACTCGTGATCGCGATCCGCACCTTCAGGCAATGCGAGCGACCACATCAGATCATTCACATGCAAAGGCACAATCTTATCATTGACAAACTTGAGCTCCAACTCGGATCTCTCGACCCCACCAAAGTAGGGCTGATTCATTATCAGTCCTACAATTTTGATTGGGTCGAGATTCATGTCTAGTGCACGTATACCTGAATGTGACAAATTAATTTATAAATAGTTGATTCTCAACTCATCTATTTATTAACTTAATTCATTTTGCTTCGTACCTGCGTAGTACACGATATTTCCTCCTGAACTACTGCCCATTAAGAAAACTTTAGAGAAATCAGCTAGCTCCTTCAACCATGGATCACCACCGTTAATAGCTTGATCTTTAGCCCATTTGATGGCATCCATGGCGTCGTCATAGGCGGCGGGAAGGCGGTGCTCCGGGGCAAGGCGATAGTCAACGGAAGCAATTAAGGCAGGGAACTGAGCTGACATGGCATTGCAAGATTCATGAAAAACAACAGAACACGCACTCAATACCACAAAGCCACCACCATGGAAGTATATGATGAGCGGTAATTTGGCGTCAGGCGGCGGAGAAACGGGACGATAGAGGCGTATGAAGGTGTTGGTGGTGGGGTTAAGAGGTATGTCCTTCGAGAGTGAAATTAGTTGATTTGATGAATTCGGATCAATTTCTGGGTGCGAAGGAACATTAGGAACTGGGGGGTTTCTAGTGAGAGATCCATCTGGATTTTGGATAATACCGAGGAACTTGTAGGCATCTTCCCTGGTGGGTTCTACTATATTCTTTTGCTCTGCCATGGATTAACAACTGAGATTCTAAATTTTTCCTCTTTCAATTATAAAGGGGAAATAGAAGGGGCAATTAATATGAGTAGCTAAGTTGGGTGAAGGAATTTATTAAATGGTTGGAAATATTGTACAATCCTTTTGTCATAAATTTTGGATCACATTTTAAAATTTTGTTTTTAAAATTATTCAAGATCAGATTTTTTATTTTTTAAGTTTTTATTTATAATTTTTTTTTAAAAATAAATAAAATACAAGTTCAAATACAATTTTAGAATTTTGAAAACCACATATTCAATCAAATTAAGAAGGGTAAAAATTAAATTAATTTAGGTCACTCTCATTATTTTTATTGACTTTCAAGAAAGTTTAGTACACTATTTATTTCTTAACCGCCCAGTGCCCAACCAACATAATTTATTTACTCCCGCTGCGGTGGTGCCCAACCACCAAAATTCATTTATTCCCTCCGTCCATCAAATCACGCTTTGAATATAATAAATAAATAAATTTTTTAAAATACTCGTAAATTATTTGAAATTAAGCAAAAATATCTCTCCATTAGGTTTTGTCTAAAAAATATCCCTCAATTAATTTTTTAGCTCAAAAATATCCCTTTCTCTAACGAAAATTTAAAAAAACCAAAAATACCCTGGAACTATCAGATATGGAGCAAAAATACCCCTTTGATTACCTTTTGGATCAAATTTTGAAAAAAGAAAACTCCCCTCTCTAACAGGAATGATACCATGCATGCTACTTCAACAAAAAAAGCTACACGATCAATTCACGTGGAACCCCATTTAGGAACCCAAGATGATTTCACCTTAGATATTAGGTTCGAGACTTGTATAGAAAGTTGATTTCTGCAATGATAACACTAATTCATCCTTGTTATAATCGTTGTCACCTCCTCGAATCAATTTCTTGAGTTTAATAGAATTCAACTCTACAAATTTTTCGAATCGACGAAACTTGTATAGAAATTGTTGCGCTCATGTAATATAATATCTTGAAAAATGTAAAAGAAAAATAACTATAATTAATGATAAGGGTAAATTGAGAACTAAATATAAAATTATCTCTTGATTTCATAAAGCGGACAAGTAATAATGGACAAGTAAAGATGGACGGAGGAAGTATTCCCTCTGTCAATCAATTATTGTTAGACATTTATTTTTAGTATAATGGACAAGTAAAGATAGATGCGGGGAGTAATCCCTCCGTTCATCTTTATTTGTCTACTATACTATTTAATAAATAAATAAAAGTCAACCGAATATAACAAATCAAATTTGGAGAAAAAAATATTAGTTTATGAAATCATCAAATTACACTAAATGAATTTGAAGAATTAAAAAGAACATTTATAATCATTCCAATATGAATAAAAAGGACATCAAATTACGAAAAGAATTTAGAAAAATGAATTAGGGGATAGTTTAGTCATTTAGAGGTCTTATCCAAGAATTGTTAGTTATCTCTCCATTTTCTAGAAATAAATTAAGAACTCATATAGTGTATAACTAATTCATCAATTAAGATAAAGTAAAAATTTTAGTAATCCCATAGTGTAAGTAACAAATTTTAATATATCCCAACCCTTTGCAAATTTACAAAAATTCCTTAAAATAACTATTATGTGGATACACTGTGTTGAACCAGATTCATATGTGAAGATTCATTATATTCAAATTTCAGTTACAATTTAAATAGAAAGCAGAATTCAATCCCTAAAATTTTGCTAAACAGATACTAACCAAGCCCCTAACAATTAGGCAACAATACGTCCCAAATATTCAAAAATTTACAGATCTTCAACCTAGAACAAACAGGAGTGATATTGCAAACACAAAAAATGAGTCAAAGTGTGTCGAATGTGGCAATTATGTTGAGATCTGATGCAAAGAGGTATGTAGGTGATCTGTATCATGTATTAGATTCATATAGATTATGTTAATTATTGTATCATGTTTTATAATTTTTTAAAAAATAATATATGAATCATTCATATGTATGATGAATCAAATAAAATGTTGGTGTATCGTGTACTGTGATACACCGTAATGTGTTTGATTTCGTTCATATGATACGATGAATCTATTTGTTGTGTGGCTCTGAGAAAATATGTGTTAGATTCATAAACTGATAACAATGAGAAAATAAATTGGTGAATCATAAGAAAAGATGTTGTATCATGCGTTAGATTCATATAGATTATGTTAATTATTGTATCGTGTTTTATAATTTTTTTAGAAATAATATATGAATCATTCATATGTATGATGAATCAAACAAAATGTTAGTGTATCGTGTACCACATACACTGCAAGGTGTTTGATTGAGTCATGTGATACGATGAATCTATTTGCTGTGTGGTTCTAAGAAAACATGCATTAGATTCATAAATTGATAGCAGTGATAAAATTAAGAGATTTGAACTTGTAGCATCATCCTTCTTTGATTTGACTTCTTCTTTTTTCTTCATGACTAGTAAACCACGGATATGTTTTGATATGTTTTCATGAAAATACTATAAACACCATCTTGAATAGATTTTTCTTGCTCTAATTGGATGAACCCAATACTAAATGATGGAGGATTAGCTATATATATCACAATATGAACTGATAAAAAAAAAGAAAATAACAACAATTTTCTTGAATGAAAAAGAATCCGTATAAAGTTGGAGTGAAGAAGATGAAGTTAACATATCTTTTTTAAAAATTGAAATTGAAGAAGAGAGGGAGATAATGTTGATTAAAACTGAAGAGAAAGAGGAAGTAACTGATGCAATGTGAGCTTAATTTTAGGAGTGGTTTTAGGATTGTTGAGAAAGAGGTCGTAATGGAAAAGGAATGAATCAGGTGATGATAGAGAGAAATAGAAAAAGAGAAATTTTGGAAAATTTTAGAATTGGTAGAAAATATTTGAGATCATGATAAAATAAGGTGTGTAATTTGGTAAAAATTCCTAAAATAAATAAAGTAACTAAGCAATACTCCCTCCGTTCTATATTAATTTAATTTGTGAGACTATGTACATATATAAAGAAAAATATTTAAGGAGATAATTTAAACCATACTTTTCACTTATGAAATCATAAATGCGGCTATTTAGTTAGTGTAATTTTCTCCTAAATAGGGTAAAAATTTCAATAAATAAACGAACAAATATAAAAAAAAATTTAAATATTCATCTTAAATTTTGAATAATTTAACTATTTTAAATAATAAAAAAGATTCAAAATTAAATTAATATGAAACGAAAAGAATATATTTATTGAACTAAATTTTAATGCAAAAACTATTCTAATTAATATTGCCTACCTAACGGATGCTGAATTTTAAAATAGTCTTTTTCTTTGAACCAAAAAGAAATACTCCACAGTTTCCCCTAATCTTTTCCTTGTGAGGATTGACGTGACACAAGGAAAATATCTATTTTTTTCATGCGTCGATACAGGGGTGGAAGTAGCTTGTGGCCACGAGTTACGAAAAATTATATGATTAAAATTATTTATTTTATATATATATATAATAAATATTAAATTCTTTTTTTTTATATTTTGAATTTCTTAATGAAAAAATTGTGATTTCATCACTATATTGATAACTATGGGCTAATAATCAACAAAGCAAAAAGGATCTAGCAAGACAAGTGTTCCAACAATAAAAAGCATTATATTTCTATTTTATTTTGTTTGTTCATTCGTTTCATCGGCTATATTTTGATAAGAGAATTGTGCTAGTGAAAACTAACATGTAATAATTAGTGAATTAATTGAGGTGCATATACTCATGAAGTTATGAGATTACATTGACTTTATTATTATTGTCGTTGGTTGAGATGCATATAAAATGATTCGAGCACACGCAAAATAATCTAGTTACGTACATGCCAAAACTATACAACCAATGTCAAAGTATGAGGCAAAGAAATCCACCCCCAATAAATGATTTTTCCTCTCCACCATGCTTAACATTGCTTGACAACTTGCTATTGGCTTTTGAGGCCACTGAGATTTGATCGTGAGACAGTCCAAATGGTGACCGCTTGACCATGAGTAAATCAATCAATCAACTATAACTCATTTTCAAATTAGTTGGAACCGACTATATTATTTTCTTATACATATTTCGAATACCTAATATCAGAAAAATCCAATGCACATAAATATCTAGATGACACAACATTTCAGATGATGAATTATGATGTGGAGAGGATAATCTCAAAATCATGATGATTTGCCAGGACGAACAATGTGTCTTGTGTTGTCTGGTTTATCATAATGCATTGTGGGCCAAAGGTTTTTTTTTGAGGGACATGTTGTGTAAGTAAAAATAGGAACTTGAACGTACACTAGTTCAAGTCCAAACGGGTAATTGTTAATTGATCTGTCTGCTTCAGTTGCTTCAATTATAATTTTATTATATCACCTTGAGTAATTTCTAGTGGGCCAATAAAAAATAATTTGTGAGCATTTTAATTTAATTTTTTCAAGGTAGTTGCATATTGATGTGTCTGCTTCAACATCTTCATAATATTTCTTTAGCTGTTTCAATTATAATTTCACAATATCTTCAAAAATATATAGGAAAAATCTATCGATGTCACATAAATTGAGACTAAAAAATAATTTATATTGGATCCGTGCTAGCACAGGCTTTCGCCCCTAGTGTTAGAAATAAATTTGAGTTGCTCTCCTTAGACAACAAGACAACTTTCAGTGACCTCTACAGAGACGCTAACACAAATATCTTATCCAAATTGTTGATGAACATACAAACATTACGTGATGAAAAACACCACAAAGTCTACATCTGTGCTTTTCAAGTTTATCATATGTCAACTTCAAGAGCCATGAGGAACTGTTTCAATATTAAATCATACGAAAGTTACATGACAACGAAAAAAAATATCCAAGGGTTCACACAAGAATTCTGCTACATTTAGCCAGAAAAATGAACGGAGAGTTATCTGCATAAGGTGATATTATACTCATGATGATACACAGGCTATTAGAATATGTCCAATATAAATGATCTCCATAACTCTATCATCTGAAGGATATGAAGAGACGTAATTACCACAATGTAGGTTGCAAGGATAACCAAATTCCGGTGTACTGAACAGCTTCTCCTCATCTTTGACAATACTGTTATAGTGCTTAACTTTCACTAACTATTTCCAGTAATAATTGACAACTGACATAAGTCCTCTATGAACACGAAAAATGTGAAACCATTTTGGTGTCTATCATTTTTGTTTCTTAAGCGTTGATGACGTATATGTCAAACCACATAGATTATATACGTATCCATGTTCTCTCAACTTCTACGAACAAGAACATCAGTCATATATTATATCAATGATGGCAACATGAAACAGGCACTTACTATAAACCTCTTATCTTGTTGCTTTCTTTTTGTTTTTCCACAAAATTCAATATAATCTTGTCGCTTTTCACTCTTATGTCCCCAAGGTCAAGGGAGGGTAAAGAGTACGAAGACCTTACTCCCAATTCGTGAGGGTAGAGAAGGTATTTTCGAAGGACCCTCGGCCAGAGTACAACAAATTAAAGTAGGTAAGAAAAGGAAAAATGACAATGAAAAGCAACTAATAAAGGTATAATGCATTTTTTCATGTGGGACAATGGGATAAGAGGGGTGTCTAATCTGTAATGAAATAAGTAAACTATGAAGAAACTCATCCTACTTTTTTAAGGCAACAGAGCAGAAGCAGTCAAATATCTTCTGGGACCCAAAAAAGTAAGCTGTGAAAGCAATAAAGCAAGCTCCTTATAGTTCAAGGGCACTGAATTTTATAATTACTTGTGGACTCACCTTTTAGAAAGTGGAAGCAAAGAGTCATGTCAGATACTTTTAGCCTGGGATTCCTTCAATTCAGCTAATTGTAGGAGCAAAAGCCAAAGAAACTAATGCACTCATCATCATAACACAGAGGAATTGTAAAGTGCAGGAAATATAGAGATGATTATGCAAAAGAAAAAGCTGATAAGAAAATTATGACATTTTTGCTTCAATTTTTGCTTTTCTTTTAACAACTTCTACACAATATTACATGAAGATTACATTGAACAGTGAAATGGTAAATCGAGCACTTGTGAACTCACCGGGCCTTTTTCCGTGACTTGAAAGGGAAATTGGATGGTGGTGAAGGGGAAAACTCAAATGGCAAGTGCGGTGGCTCAGAGTCGCCACAAAGCATCCCAACAATCTCTTTCATTGTGGGGCGCTTGTTCGGTGATCTCTGTAAACAAAGTAGTGCAATTGTGATGCAAACCAATGCTTGTTCTCTATCCAGTAACTGAATGTTGGGATCAACAAGATCCAAAAGCTTCCCTGAATGAGCAAGCTGCCTAGCCCATGAAACCAGATTAGCCCTCTCAAATTCTGACATAGGAGAAGCTGTAACTTGGAGTGGCCTTCTCCCTGAGACCAAAACTAATACCAAAACACCAAAACTGTACACATCGCATTTCTCTGAGAGCTGCCCTCCGCCGCCATACTCTGGAGCGATGTAACAAACTGTTCCTCTCATACTAGGGGTACTACTCACCCCTCCACTCTTGGGAATATCGCCACTGGCAAAATCTTGACTACTTCGTCTTCCAATCCGAAACTCACCACTGAAACTATCAAGCCACCAATCAATGCTGCTCCTGCTTCCCTTGCTTTTCCTCCTCTTTCTTTCAGGCGCTACCTCTTCATCCCTTTGCCACCACATTTCTCCATTTTTGAGATCCCTTTTCTTCTTTTTCTTGGCTAACTCCTCACAAAACTCTTCCTTCCACCATTCTCTTGGCTTCCGATTCTTCTTTTCTCTCCTCATTCTCTCCTCATCCAAAGATGCCCACCATTCCAGCTTCTTTCTTTGCTTCTGTTGCCCCCCTTTGGCATTGTCTTCTGCTGCACTTGTGGTCGCGATCCAATCCTTCTTAGGCCTCTCTTTTCTGATCTCACTACCAATCCATTCCATCACATAGTCCTTGATCCTCCCAGAATCTGATCCACCATTCACATTGTCCTGTTTCCACCACCAATCTCTGCCTGATTGACTAGTTCCCCTCCCAATTCCTTTCAAAATTCCACTATCCACACTAACCTCGTCCAAAAAGCCCTCAGAAACACTAGTCTTTTCCATCCCCTCTGATGGAACTCCCACCTCAGGCGACACCCCTCCCACTTCCCCATCCAACACCCTCACACAGCAACTCTCCGGCAACTGATCCACATTTATCACAACCTCATCTGTGACCACACTCTCATTTCCTTCAAGAATCGACCCATTTTCCTCCACATTCTCAAAAACTTCTCCTTTTGCCCCCTTTTCAACTCTCTCTTCATCTTCGATAAAAGACTCGACAACTTGATCATCTTTAGTCAAAGACTGAGCTAGGCCAAAATCAGCTATTTTTGCATCAAAATGGTAATCCAACAATATATTAGACGGTTTGATATCTCCATGTACTATAGGAGGATCACACGAGTAATGAAGATACTCAATACCCTTTGCAATAGAACTTATAATATCAAATCTCTTTCTCCATTGCATTAACTCAGGACACTTACGATCTAACAAAGCATCTTGGAGGCTTCCATTATGCATATACTCATATACAAGAACTAATCTTCTCCTCTGACTAGAACAGTGGTGTTTATAACTGTGTTCATCGGAGGAGAACCCAAGGATAGGCACTAAGTGGTGGCAAGACGTAGCGTCTATCCTCGAGGCCAGAGTGAGTTCATTGTGAAACTCTCTCTCGCCTTGGAGGGAGCCTGAAGCATCCATGAGCTTCACGGCTACCTCCTGTCCAGATGGAAGAACACCTTTGTAAACAGACCCAAACCCACCTTGTCCTAGACGATTAGCAGCTGTAAATGACCCAGTAGCACGGCGGAGGACAGAGTAGGTGAACTTGTGAGGTGGTGGAGGTGACTTCAGATCTGCAGGAACAGTCCTGTTGCGTGACACTTTACGGTAAATGATGGCAGCAACAATGAAGAAGGTCAAGGCAAAAGCAGCAGCTATGAAGGGTGGGATAAAAGGGGAGTGAGAATGGTGATGGTGGGAGGAGGTTGGTGGGGGTGGGGGTGGGAGGTAGGTGGTGGGAAAAACAGGAAGTGGGGTTAGGGGAGGTGGAAATGGATTTTCTGGAGGCATTTCTTGAGTAAAGGTATGATCTTTGGGAAGAGTTAACCATGCATATTTGCAGCAAAAGGACTGGTGAGAGTGTGGAGTAGACTATGTGACTGCCAGGGTTAATGTTGGAAGAGTTTTAAGGGATGAATATTAGAGAGATTTTTGTCAGGAATAAAACAGGAACAGTGACTGGTGGGGTTGTGGAATCTACACTGTGCATCTCTTGAGGGAAGACATTAAAGGGGTAATCTTGGAAGTGCTTAGAGATGCATATTTGCAGAAAGATTTGTTATATTGGAAGAAGAAGAAGAAGAAGAATAGTGATAAACAGTACTGTGGGTGACCGTTGTAAGAGTTAAAGATGCAATTTTTGCAGACAGATCATGAAAAATAAGAAGAATAGCTTATGCATTTTCTTGAAGAAGAGTAATAAAGAAAAGGGAAGATGTTGGAATTAAAGAGTACTTTGTTAAAGATCCAAATTTGCAGAGAGATTTGTTTGTTATATGAAACAACAAAGAAAGAAAAGGAGTGAGGCTGAGAGGAAGAAGGAACAAAAACAAGAAATGGGGACTGGTGTGTGTGTTTATGGAGTGTAGTGTGACTGTCAAATGTTGATAAAGAGAGAGATTTGTTTCAAGGAAAAGGACTAATGGGAGAAGAAGGGAACAAAGGAGAGAGAGAGAGTGTGATGTAATGTGAGCAGTGTGTGACTGTGTGTAGTCTTTATCTTCTCATCTCTGTGAGTCAGTGTGTCTAGTATGTATGCTACTGGGTGAAACACACACAAGAAAGTAGCACTAGATCTGTTTTACTTTTTGCTGAGTCAAAAACTAAAGTCACGGGTCCGGACCCGTGACGTAACTCTCAGGGTTCCTCCTCTCTTTTCTTTTGTAAAAAAGTAACAAAAATAAAATTTTAGATATTTAGAAGATGGATAATTTGGGTTACCTTTTTTACTTTTGTTGATTTGTCAACTCAATCTTTTTACTCAAATTTCATCTACACATTTATAGTTTTTCAAACACACTATTTTTGCCATTCCAACTGGTCATGACTCTCAATGTCCAGAAATACAAGTGCTGTTTTTTATAAAAATGATTATTTTGGAGACAAACATTTATTAGTTGAAAAAATAAATGTGGACAAAGAAATTGGGATGGAAAAGGTAGTAAGTGCTCCCTTATCTTTTATTTTATGTGTAGTTATTTATTGGAGAATTTTTCATAAATAGTCTAGACTTAAAATTTAATATAGTCAAATAATTATATTTTACATAATTACACGGCATAATCTCGGCTATGTGACATGGAAGAGAGGAGAGAAGCGAATGAGATCGATAGAGGGAGGAGAGATGCGAATTGTATATGTACATTTGTCAAATTATATGTGTATATTTGTCAAATAATTGTATATGTATAACTAATATACATATATATATAATTTGTATATCTGGCAAGTGAGACTGGGAGAAGGAGGAGAGAGGCGAGTGAGATCGAGAGAGGGAGGAGAGATGAGCGAGAGAGGGCAGAGAGTGGAGAGAGACGAATTGTATATATATACCTGTCGAATTGACTATGTATATCTGTCAAAATAATTGTATATATACAGCTAATATACATATATAATTGTATATCTGACAAGAAATTATAAAGAGAGAGAGAAGAGAGGAGAGAGAAAATAGCAACAAAACTTTAACTATAGCAACAAAACTCTAACTATAGTTATAAATTGTAATTCTTTAAAACTATAGTTCTATAATATAAATATATATCATATTTTATTTTTTTTATAATAAAGAAAATAATTAAAATTTATATATTTTAAAACTATACAAATTATATCTTTATCTATGAGAGCAAATGAATAATGTCCAATTACTAGTTTAGTATACGTGCGAACTACGTGCTTGGCAAAGCACGTATGTGCTGTGTATAAATATATATCATATGTTTGCCTAGTTATGTTATTTTTCCTTATTTAATTAGTATAAATTTAAGAAATTTAATTATTTGATACATTCCTATAATTAAATTTTCCTTTTTCCAAAAAGTAATATATTTCAAACATCGGTATTTCTTAAAATATATATATGATGGATTCTTTTATATAAATACACAAGAAAAAACAATGTATCAAAAAGAGATTTGAAATTAAATGAGGTCATGAAACTTTTAAAGTGTAACAATTATCATTTATGATTGAAAAGGAAAAAAAATCATGACTAATTGATCGTCAACTTACAATTATAGTCAATACTTGCTGTGATTTTCAAATTTCAATTATATATATGCATGTTGTAAAGTCTACTTTGGGGTGTTAAAAAATAAACAAAAGTTTTGTCTTCTAATGACAGCTTATTAATGAAGATGAGACATTACCCATAATTAAACAAGAAGAAATACATACATACAAACAATACAAATGGTCCAAACAGCCAAGGGAATCTTGTCCTACCTCTTTTTCTTTTTTATTTTGTTGTTTTAGTTTATAAGGATACGATATTAAAACTCAAGCATTCATGTTATTTATGGGGACCAAAATATTACCATATTACTAATAGAAACAATAATTAGTAAAAGCAAAACAAAAAACCTTTGGATTATTTTCTTCCTACCCCACATAAAAGAACCAAAAGAAATTAATTAGAGGGGCAAAAAAAAAAAAAAGGTAAAAATGAAGGACCAACTCTAAAAAGAAAGAAGTGGAGGTCGCGTATTAGGGTAGAATGTTAATAGGCTAGTAGAGGTAAGATGATGTCTGACCTTGTAATATAATAGGTTAACAGAATTAGTTGTATTTTTATATCTTGTTTTGTTATTGTTCGTCTTATATTTGTTACTTTTACTGTATTTATATATCGTCATTTGCTTTCATATCTAATATCTTCTGTTTTTGGGGTTTTGTATTTTTGAAACGAGAGTCTTTCGGAAACAAACTCTCTATCCCTGTGAAATAGTAATAAGATTTGCATACATTTTATTTTTCTCAAACCTCACTTGTGAGATTAAACTAAGTATAGCTCAAAAGCAAATGAAGGTTAACTGTGTAAGTAAAGTGTAAACATCATTAATTCCTTCCACTTATAAAATTTAAATATTAAAATGCACTATCAGATTATTAAATACTAAAAATTATTAATTTACTATTATAATTATTTTTTAATTGTCTCTTTTGTTTGTTTAATAATGCTTTTTAATTAGATAATGTAGAAAAAAGGGGGGAAAAGTAGCAGAGTTACCAAAGCATAAAAAGGAGGTTGACCAAGGTTGTACTTTCATTCTTAGCTTACACGCTTATGTTACAGTACTACTTTTAAAAAAAAGGGTCAAATACATTATAAATATTAATATTTTTAGTGTTATTATTTTAAAATTTTATTCAAAATTTTATATTGGACATGGAAGTATTGTATTGAGTTGAAATGAATTTAATTTATGGTTAAGTTCCTCTATTCATTAATAGGTGCTTCCAAATACGATTTATTTGAAGAACAAAGTAGCTCGACTAATAAGAGAGAAACAACCAACTAATTTCAACTTACCTATGAGCCATGAGAAAAGAGGTTTCTAGAACAAGTAGTGGGCGTCGGCTCGTCAACGACTTATTTTTTCCTTGGGGATGACTTCTTGCTGACCTAAGCTCAAAGAGGAGAGAACTCTCAATCGAATGTGATCGAAACGACAATCTGATCTTTCTGGTATGAAATGAGGGCCCCCTATCACTTAAAGCTAACCTCCTAACTAGTGGAACGTGCTTGTCCGCTGGTTAGCTGCATCTGTTTTTTAGGTGAGACTTCTCAACGTCCGAGGACAAGATAGACGAATCCTTCAATTATCACAATAAATTTTTTTTCCCCTCCATTTCAAAAAAATAACCTACTTTTTTTTTGACCTGTTTAAAAAAGAATGACTCATTTTCTTTTTAAACAAAATTTTAATTTTAACTTTTCATATGACATGTTTAAGACACAAGATTAAAGAACATTTAGGTACATTTAATATAAATTTTATTTAAGATCACAAAATTAAAAAGTTCTTTTTATTTTTTTAAATTTCGTGCTAAGTCAAATCAGATTATCCTTTATTTTTGTTCTCTCAAATTAAGTTGACCAGACACATATATTATCCGCAAACAAATATAATTTCCAAATTAGTTCGTATTTAATATTTTAACTACAACTTAAAATATCGAATTTTAAATTAAAAACATATATGAGAAGTATTTTAAGTGATCTACTCATTTTTACCTCATAAAATTATAATTCAATTATTTTTTTTCACTTTAACATATAGTCCAAATGGAATATGATACACAGGTACAGAGATCAAATCTCATCACGGGTGTTTCCTCTTATACTCTATATTCTTGAACCCACATGTGACTTGTCCCAAAGTTTTTTCTTTTTTTTAAAAAAAACAAACAAACAGATATCAATCGATTCGGTTCAGTTCAGTTCGATTCGATATATTAATTTTTGATTTTTAAATTCCATGCAAAACATATTTTAATTTAACTTGGACTACTATCTTCTTCTTCATTTTTTCAGGTAACATGTATCAATCAAATGTGCAAATGGCCTACCAGAAAAGTCTTGTGTTATATGAAGGAACCATGAGCAAGTCTTTTGTTGTTTTGCAGGTATTTTCTACGTTTAAAAAAGAATGATCTGATTTGACTTTATATGGAGATTAAAAAAATAAAAGAGATTTTTTCATTTTGTGATTTTAATTAAAATTATGTTAAATGTATCAAAATATTCTCTAATCTAGTAGGCTTAAACATGATACGTAAAAAATAAAATTAAAATACTATCAAAACGTGAATCATTCTCCTATAATAATTTTATCAAGACAATTGTGTGAAAAGAAGCTTATACAGGTCATTCTTTTTTAAACGGTGGTTGAAATGGAGCTAAGGTTATGAATGTGCTCTTTGACTTTATAGTGTACTGACACACCACCATAGCCCATTGGTGTGTTCTCTCAATCATGTCAATCTAGCATAGTATATATTCTACTTTTTTTTTGTTATAAAATAGTTGTCTGTTTTAATTATTTTTTTAAAGTTACAGTGATGATATATTCAATGAAATATTATAACAAATGGAAATTGAAGAGATAGTGCATAAAGAAATTATATTTGATAGATTCTCGATTCAAATGGAGTATATTAAAATTAATTTTTTTAAAAAATATAGCAATGAAGAAGTCGTTAAAATACATTTTTTTTTAGAAAAGATAGTAGATTAGAATAAATTAATTTAGTATATTCAAAAACTATTAATTGTAGTTCTCATTTCTAAATGATACTATAATCAGCATTAAGCACGCTTTGTCTACACCTGGCTTTTCTCGAGACTCATAACAAAGTCTTATTTAGAAAGGTACAACATTTTTCTACATACTTTATATATACATATAATTATTTATTTGTTCAACTCTTAGTATAAATATATTCTATCTACAAAAAATGAAAGTTGTATCTTTAAGCTGTCATGGGAGATTGCTTCTTCACTGCTGTGTTTTTCTAACATATTTTTGAAACTAATTTTTTGAGTTGACGATCTATCGAATCTCACAGGAAGTGTATTCCTCGACCGCATAAGAAATATGAAATCACACTAGGTATGTTATTGTCATGTAGATTCACGACAGCACTTCTTTTCTACTTAAGGTCACGATGAGAATAATGAGTTCACGAGAAAGCTGAAACCTTTGGCTGACAAATTTCTGACACACCTAGTTCAATGCTAGCAAAGAAACAAATAAATATAACATGTTGACATAATTTTCATGAAAATAATTATCAACTTACAATCCAACATAAACAAATTCACAAACTGGCATAATTTATCACACCATTCTATCAACACCAACTTAATTTCCACTATTCAAACAGTTACTTAAAAAAAATGGAAAAAAGGCTGAGTGCTAGTTCACATGTTATTCACTTTTGAGTGGCTTTGCACCACCATTTTCTTGAATAGAGTTTACTGGAGTAGAGGAACCATTCTTCTTTGAACTGCTGGAATGCCCTCCAGTGAATGTCCTTCCCATAAATTTTCCAGCTTTGCTTAGGCCACTGCCAACAGCTCCAAAACCACTACCAACTAGGCCTACACCGGCACCTAGCCCCGTTCCAACGAACCCCACACCTGCCCCAATGCCACTTCCCACCATACCAACACCTGAACCAACTGCATCCATTGTACTCCCGATGACCCCTTCTGCTTTCAGCTTCTTCCTTTCTTCTAGGATCACCTTCTCTGCCTCCAGAGCAGCTAACTGCTCTTCCTTGTTGAACTCATGATACAACACCTGCATGCACCACAATGAATAAGGTTTAAGAGCTTAACCCATCATCCTATTACCCTGGTCGTTATAAGAGAGAGATCACTTGAGAAAATTTCATACACATTTAAAGAATGTTAAGCTTATCATAGTCGGTTCCAAACCTTAAAAAGGATTAGGATTGCAGTAAATTCAAAACAAATCAAACTATGATGCATGCTATAAAATTCTGATCTATCGGATGCATGTAATCTGCCCCAACAGGGTTCAGGATTCAGGATTGTTTGATTGATTGATAGTGGCATAGAAACAACAAAACTTCAACAAACGAATCTGAATCACTGCTGTACCTTTATTGTGATGGTTCCCCGATCCTTCTTATCTTTGACTTTGAGCATATCAAGCTTTGGGAATAATCTTAATTCAATTTCCTTGGCAGTGTCAGCTACTAGTTCACTCAGTGGCAACTTTGCGACACCCATTCGCTCGTCTTGCCCAATATTGTCTTTATCAAAGACCTGCTCAAAATGACGTGAAGCTCAACTATCCACTTAAAAGAGTATGATGTACAGCATCTGTAGATATTCAAGACAGAGCAGAGCACAGGAACAAATGGGATAGTAATTGAAATCAAACCTCAATGAATAGGGATTGGGTCTCCTTGTCTTCTGCAATTAACTCAAACGTCTGATCCCAAACAGGATTTAGGTTGTTGTCAATGGTTTTTGTCTTAACCTTGAAAAGTGGGCGTATGTGTACAACAGCATACGGATCAGATTTTCCTATCATTTCGTGGTTCTTCAAGCCATTAGCCTTGACTACAGTGACTATGAGCTTCCCTTGTGGCTTAAGCTCCAAATCACTGCATGGAGGAAAATACTGGTTAGAAATGATGGAAAGTAAGTATGAAGAGAAGATAAAGATTTACTACTATATATGCAGACATGTCAATGAACTTGTGTTTATATCCCCCATCCAATAAAAGATTTGCTGAAGGGCTTGAAATAGAGCTTAAAATAACAGCAGTAGGCAAAATCAAGAAGCAAATAAATACATTGCAACAGTGAAACAGCTTGATATAAAACCCAAGAAAATAGCAAGCATTTGCGAGTCCTGAATCCATACACACTGACACAATCAGCAACGATCATAAGCCAATGCAAGACCTTTTTTACCTAAAACAGTCTCAAAATTTTAGATATACATGCTTTACTGGATCAAAAATGACAGCACATCGGAGTTTAATTACCAAAAGCCATTTGATGTTTGTTCCCTCACATGTATCTGTATAACTGAAACACCTGAATTAACATTGACACGGGGAAGGAACAGCAGTATGAATTGATTTCAAACAGGTCATTCCTCAAGTAGATGCATAATCTTGGTTTCTGTTTTTTCACAAGTATATTTATAGTAGCAAACTGAAGCAACCCAAAATCTACTTTTTCTATTAGCACATTTCAAGGATTTAGAAGATAAGAAACTGATAAGTGAAGTGGTTGGTCACTAAAATATTTGTAAAAATGAAGATACCTGGTATCCACAGGTATGCCTCCAATCGGAACAACAATTCTGTGTGGCCATTCTAGCATATCTGTCACTATTGTATTTACAGTGTCCTTCCAATGAGAAACAACAGGATTGTCATTCAAAAATGGAAACACTCGAAATAAGAAAGAGTAATGCTAGAGAAGATGTTAACACTCACATCAATCATATCGGAAAGTCCAGGAAGAGCTGTCAAACTTCCACCGACTGCCTTCAAGACATAGTCAATTCTAGGTTTTGGCTGATTGAACAAAAACAGAATCATTAATTCTAACATATATCAGTACATAAGCATCTTCAGATCAACAATCTAATTTAGGGCAGAATAGTCATCGTCAAATAATGATAAACAAAAGAAAACCATGTAGCACATCAGATATAATGGGAGGAACATCAAAACAATGAAAAAGGGGGGGATTAAACTATATTGGCCAAGAATGTAGTAAACCAAGATGATTTATCATGCATGACTATACTTATCCTCCTGATACCACTGAAGATTTTGCATGTTCATGTGATCTTGGAAGCAAGACACTTATCGCAGTCCATGCCTAAACTTTAGACCAAGTATTTAGCATCCCAATTCAACACTAGAAATAGAAGCCAACTCATGAGAGCATATGTGCAAAAATATTTCCTTACATTTCAATTTAAACATACATTACTAAATTCTAAAGAAAAATAATGCATTTAAAAGTTTGTTTGAGAACTAATTTTTAAAGGAGATCGTGCGCAAAAGGTAACTATCTTTAGCTATTAGTGGAAAGATCATTTACCCTATATTATTTTTACCTAATAGTTTGAACTGGCCACTTTGGGCATGGTAATTTGAAAGTGACCGTGAGAACGTGGTAGTCGTTCTGAGGGGTGGGGTGCCTCAGTTGCACAAAATAGATAGCTAATATATCCACAAGTTTTATTCCTTTATTCGACGAAAATTCCTAGAAACTAGGGGTGGTTTGGTCGCAAGAAGACTTTTTTTTTTTCAGAAAATGATTTCCTCATTTCCAGTATTCAGTTGCACTGGGTATGTTGTGTGTGTTGCCTGAGTTAATTTGAATTGTGCAATCCAATTTAAATAATTTACATCAAAAAGAGAAAAATGACTTCCTTCCAAGTGAATGAAAACAATTTTCCATGACAGATGTCACAACTCTTACTCCATATCATTGGTCTCAATCAAATTACACATCGTTCCATGTTTATCAATGTTGTGAAATGGAAGCTTTTAATGAGGAGAAGGAAGCTTTTTGGAGAGGGGTGATTGCGGATAAATATGGTGAAATGGAAGGGATTGGAGAACAAACTTGATCACTATGCCTTTCGGGTGTAGTGTGTGGAGTAATATAATGAAGGGATCATGATAACATTGTTTTCAAGGTAGGGGATGAGAATAGAGTTAGTTTTGGGAGCCAACACTATGCCTTTCGGGTGTAGTGTGTGGAGTAATATAATGAAGGGATCATGATAACATTGTTTTCATTTTTCAAGGTAGGGGATGGGAATAGAGTTAGTTTTGGGAGCCAAAAGTAGTGGGGAGTTTTGGTGCTTAAGGATGAACTCCTGGTTTTGTACCGAGTCTCTTGCCAAAGGAAAGTGTCTATTCAACAAGCTAGGGAGACACAAGGGGATGAGACTTTTTTGGGATTTGAGGTTTAGGAAGAATTTCCAAGATTGGGAGATGTCTCAGCTTCAAAGATTGCTAGATTTACTTCAAAAGCAATGCGAGCCATACCTGATGTTTAGAATTGGGAGTTGGGGAATAACAATTAGTTTTGAGTTTAAGTCCTTCCACGAGAAGCTTCTGGTTAGGACAGAGATTAGTTTATCACATGGCTCAGTATGGATTCCTAAGGTGCCGAGGAAGGTGTGCTTCTTCGAGTGGTTAGGTACTAGAAGGATGATTTTTACGACGAAGAATCTTAGGTACGAAAGGTCATTTGCATGAGTTGATATTTCTTTTGTAAAAAGGCGGGTGAAAACATGACCATATTTTTTCACACATTGCAAATTGGGCACAAGATCAAGGGAGGATATCTTTAGATGGTTTTGCGTTTCTTGGGTCATGCCAGGATCCGTCCACCTAGGGAAAACAAGAGGCAAAGGAAGCTAAAATATTGGAAAAGGTCACACAACACAAAGAATAAATGAAACAAAAGAATAGAGGAAAGCAAATTGACATACAGAACTTAGCTATACTTCAGAAAGTAATGCTACAAAAACAGCTGAGATGCCAGGAATTTCCTCAGTTTGTCGGAAGATAACACAAATAATGAGAGACAGAGGTAACTAAAATATTGGAGAAGGCCACAACACAAAGGAAAAATGAAACAAAAGAATAGAGGAAATCAAATTGACAAATCAAATTTGGCAGTACCTCAGAAAGTAATGCAACAACAACGGCCGAGATGCAAGGGATTTCCTCAGTTAGTTGGAAGATAACACGAATAACAGTGAAAACTTGAAGATTTTTCAACTGCAACCAATTTGGCAATGGTCAGTGCAACTCTCTTCCTAAATAACCAAATAGTCAACATTAAATTGTCCAAGCAAAAAAGACTGGTGAAAGCATTTAAGTGCACACCTGAATCGGTATAGAAGCAACCATTGCAGCTTCAACACCTAAGACAATATTGGGATCACCACCCCATCGGAGGTCAATATCCATAGTGATTTGACCTTTTTTAAGGCTCTGAACACGAATACCTGCATTAATTAAGTACTAAACATGCTAAAGCATTATGGGACACCATGTACACTCTCTTAAAGAATCTCAGACATACAATAACCACCAATTTATCAACAATCTTGCTAGGAAAGGTAACAATAACAATGACAAGATAAGCTCTTGGCAGATTCTTTGTTGGCATCAACTGCAACATGAAGCAAGTATTACCCGGAAGATTTTGCCGTATGATGTAGAAGTTTAGGAGCTACAAAAAAGAAACATGGTCCTACTTCTTTCATTTTAATTTTCAATATAAGCAGCTGCATACCCTAAAAGAGATCAAATTTCGCAAAGAGATTAACCCAATAACACCGATATTAGCAAAAATGCAACTAACTAGATTTTCAGCACATCCAGCGTATTTTCTTGTCCTTTCAGGCATTCACAGTAGTTCTTTGATAAATAGGTATTCACAATATTAAAGGACTAATAAGAAATAACCATTCCAGGAAACAACCTCTCTACCTTTGAGGTATTGGTACAGTCTGTGTACATTCTACCCTCCCCAGACCCCACTTGTGGGATTCCACTGGGTATGTTGTTGTTGTTTTGTAGTACCTTTTCAGACAACGAACGGAACATAAGAGTATACTCCTTTTTGTCTTCTTAAATAATCACAAAACTGACACCAGCAAGAAAGCTCAAATGACTATCACATGAAACCTCAATCCTATATGGCTTAATTTAATAATACCTTTTGGCATGAATATTGAAATATTTAATCATTGATGAACTGCAGAAGATTCAAAACCAGAACTTAATTCAAGTTAGTAGATATGAATATTCAGATCACTCTCAAGAGTAGAAAATTAGCACAAATGAGGAGAACCAATAGCAGCGTGGAAACTCCTACTAAGAGAACTGCATTTTCTTTCCAAATGCAGCTTGATTGAAAAAGAACTAGATAGCATGAGTCTAATTTACTACTCTTAATGCTGATCAACAGTTATATAACCAAGAGATAATTAACTTAATTCAAATGAATTATAAATTACTTTAATGTGGATAGTGTTGTGATGTTGCTACCTTCTATTTTAGGTGCCACAGTTCCCAATGATAATTTGCTGAACTTCAATGAAGTAATTCCAGGAGGTCGATAATCTTCTAAAAGAGGTTCAACAGATTCTTTTATGATAGCCTCTCCTGCCTGCATAGTGACAAATTCAAGAGGTTGGATCTTGGCTGACACAATACAGAAGTTGAGAGAGAAAACATGGTTCACACACAACAATGAGACTAGAGATATTTTTCCTTTTGATATGCATTTGTAACCATAGAAAAAGTATGACCATTACGGTACTGTTTTCAGTGTGGAATAACTGTCCTGAAAGATGAGATGTATAACAGTATAAACTAAATTCCATTGCACAGACCAGTGCGCTTAAGTGCTATATAGAAAGCAAAAGTTCTGTCATATCCAATTTTGAGGGGAAAAGAATCATCAATCTCCATATTACTCTAAACCTAACTTCCTAATGAATTTTAACTTCAAGGCAGAATCGCTTCTCACAAAGCAGCTTCCAAGCATAGGAAAATCTTCAAAAGGCATTTATATGGCTTGGTAAGAAGTCCATGAACATGCAAGAAACCTTAATTCGTTATGAATTAGGCAATATCAGTATGAGATGTGTCTGGTGCTTTGCTATTATATTAATAAGTTCAATTTTTAATTGAAAAAAGTAGAACACTAAGAAATACAGTGCTTAAAAGGACAAAAGGTTTGAGGATTGTTTAAAGAGACAGTTCAGTCATTACATTGAAAATCAATGACCAAGGCTCATCAAACAGTTTCTATGCAATTTAGGCTTCAATGCTCAGAAGAAGAGCACTCCCCCCCATTTGTTTCAAAAAGAATGTCACCTTTAGTTTTTAATTCAACATTCTGATTTACCTAAATGACTTTCTTTTATAAGAATGATGTGACATGTTTAAGACTACAAGATTTAAAGGGTAATTTTGGCATGTTATACACATCTTTTAGTTTAAGATCACAAGATTCAAAAAACTTCTTTGCGTTCTTAAATTCTGTGCCTCGTCAATATAAGACATAAAACGAAACAAGGGAGAAACGTAACTGCTCAAATGATTTCTTAATTAGCATTCACTATCAAAATTCCTAAGCTATCCTTGACTCCTTGTTTACTCATTTTCAGTCTTAATTATGAAATTTGAGCATTTTGCAACGCTAAACTGAAGTTCAGAATTTGTATATTCCCGATTGAGAACCTTTTACTGGTAAACCTCAACGGTACCTTTTATCATAAATAGATAGTTGGTCTTCAAGTCATCACTTGTGCTTGGTCTCGAGAAGCAAATCTTTTTTTTTAAACTGGGCTTTCTCTTTCCGGTTAAAGTTACATGCTAACATGCTTCAAACATAAATTTCAACTGGGAAGGGACGGGACCTAGCCTTTGGGCTTAGTTCAAGAGTTTGGCCTTCTAAGTTTTTTCCTGATTATCTAAGCTGAGTCCTTAATCAGGAAAAAACTTTTTTAACTCTTTGCGCATTCCAAATATTATAATATAAGTCATCTTTAATTGGTGGGGACAAATCTATAAGTAGAAGATCATGGTAATAGACTACAAGATAGGTCAAATAATCTATGCTAATAGTTAATGACTAATAATAGCAATTGACGTTCAAACGCAAGCTCGCTCGGCGCCGGCGATATCTTTTTTTCTCTCCACATATTAAAGAAGTTCTCTTTCATCTGATAACAATGTTATCCATTTGTGTTGACAGGCGATGAACCCTTTTTGTTAGACTACCAAGTATTAACGAGTAATACATCCGATTAATACTCTTCAAGCATTACCTGTGCGTGCTCGATGATTGAAGGACCTATCAACTTGCATTAACTTCCCGTAGTGCTAATAGTTGTTTCTTGATTACATTACTTGTTGGAACAGCAGAAAGTCGGTTGTACTTATGTCACTTTTTAATTTATATGGAATTTGATTGCACCTAAGCTAAAATTCAACATAAAAGGAATAACCTTTGAAAAGTATCCAAGAACTTTTGTGATTTATTTACTTTATAGGAAGTACATGTATAGCTTGATTACATCTTTTTCATAAATTGTGATGATTTCCCAGTGTAATGCTAAGGTTGGTAAGACACTATACTTAATTTGTATCTGTGATATTTTATAGTTTTGTATGCCCGGGGGCTTCATCTCAATGGTAAGAGTGCAACAGGTGATACATGGGTTAGGCATATATCACGATTTCAACCTTGTGAGAAACTAAAAGCTGGGTACTCCTTTTGTCCCATTTAATGTGACATATTTCCTTTTCAGTTTGCTAGAGAAAAAGACATATTTTTATATTTAAAAACAATTTAACTTTAAACTTCTCATTTTACTCTTAATAGGATGATTTCTAACCATACAAATGTTTGTAGATGATTTGGAACTATAAGTTTCAAAAGTTTTCCTTTTGATTTGAACTTTGTGTAATTGTGTTCAATCAAACACCATATAAAATGGTACGGAGAGAGGTACACTAAGTTTCAAACCATGTACAAGCTCTCAAGGATTTCTCAGTAATAAAAAAGATATCTTTTTACTTTTAGCAGTATGCTTAGATACTTGTGTTCAAATTTCCAATAACTTTTTAATCAATTTAGTTTCCTAGAATTTTCTAATGTATTTTCATAATACTTTATTTTTATTATTAATGTTTTTATATAAAATAGAAAGTTTTAAAAGATCCAAGAGCTTAGGCCCCACATCTCGTATCTTACCTTTTAGAACATTTAATAATATTTATTTAAAAAGAAAAAAAAGAGATTTCAGGGTTTTGGTTTCTCATTTAGGAGAAAATTATCTCTGTAAAATTCTACTTATGGGTGGCAAAATCAAACCCAACCTGCCCAACCCGTTTAAGTTTGGACGGATTAATTTATTAACTTAACCCATTTCGACCCATTAAAAATTTGATTGATATGTAATCCAAATTGACTGAAGAAAAAAAAAGAAATTTTAGATTTTGGTTTCTCATATAGGAGAATATTTCTCTGTAAAATTCTACTGGCAAAATCAAACCCAACCCGTTTAAGTTTGGGCGAGTTATTGATCCACCCATTTATTAGCTTAACCTCTTTCAACCCATTAAAAATTGGGTTGATATGTAATCAAAATTGACTCAAGAAAAATCTTGTCAAAATGTTTTTCTTTTCTTTTTTTAATTTGAAATGTTATATATAGCCATAATAAAGAGATATTTTTTAATTAAGTATTAAAATATTATCTCGGTGCACTAAAGCTCTCGCTATGCGCAGGGTCCGGGGAAGAACCCGACCACAAGGGTCTATTGTGCGTAGCCTTACCTTGCATTTCTGCCAGAGGCTGTTTCCAGGGCTTGAACCTGTGACCTCCTGGTCACATGGCAGCAACTTGACCCGTTCTATAATCATTTTAACTCAAGCAAATTTGGGTCGATTGGGTCTTGACCCATTATGACCCGTCCAAATTTGACCCAACCCTCTCAATTGCCACCCCTAGTTCTACTTTACTAATACAACATTCAATTACCATTTACATTTTTTGCATAATTAATCAATACATAATTTATGTAGTAATGTATTATTTTATATGGGTAGAATGTTGTAATAAGAGTAATGTATTAATAGCAATAACCGATAACACCACCTAAAATGACAAAATTCTTAAAATAAAGCACCCTTATTTTGTAGAGCCAACATATTTTTCTTGGGCGTACTTTTCAGCTTTTCATAATAGGAATAGAACTCATGATAATATTATTTAATAAGAATTTCTAATAATTTTGAGTTCAATTACTAATATTTATACAATGGTACTGATTATTAGAGCTAATTCATGCTTTTGGTGTAACACAACTTAAGTTTTAAAATAGTTAAAAGAAAACTAAATCAGACAAATTTTAGTTACAATTGCCACATAAAAAGTTGCAATGTTATTTACTCCGACATCCTTTATTGAGTAAGATTTCTATCCAAGCATAATTTTTTAAAGTGATAAATGAATAATGCATAAATTAAGCAATATTGACAAAACAATCCAGTTTAAATCCATGTTTTAGTTTGATGAAGAAAATCAATGTTTTTAATTCCACAACATATACACAATTTTAGTGATTCAGTGATAATTATTCATGTATTATAATCTCTGTGTAGCTTTTTGTGAACCAAATATCCCCAAAGTTTAAAGACATTCAGTAAGCAAAGTTTGATTATAACTACCGAGGACTTTGGTCTAGTGGCAAGAGACTAGCAAGTGATGTGTGGGTTATTTATGATAGAGGGGTTGGTCCATTTTCCACCATGTTTAGAACTGTACACTACCAATCCTCAGGACTTGTCAGTTACCAAAACAAAAAACAAAGTTCGATTATACTAAGTTACACCAAAACTAGTTTACAAAGCGAAAATTGCTTGGATAGCTCTAAAGACGAGTAAAAAGCTTACTTCAGCAATAAATGGCCATAATTTGCTCAATTGTTTGTTCAACCATTTGACCTGCCATGACATATAAAATGAGACAAATTAACAATGAGATGACCACTATATCAGTTTATTGTGTGGAGAAAAAGTTTATGAGAGCACCAAAAATGCACGACCGCTAAGATTCACAATTGACATTGATAAGATATGGAGATTACTGTTTATCAACACACTTTTGATCTTTTGATTCCTTTTCCTGTAAATAATCATAAATTTCCTGAACTATTAACTGTCTTACAATTAAATTACCCATTTCTATGTTAGTTGTATTGTTACTCCATATTTGAGGGTAATATACTTTAAAAAAAATAGTTTAAATACAACACATCTCCTATATGAAGGAATCAAATCACATATTTTAATTAAATATATTATGTCATATGCCCCACTTGTGGATTACATTGGCTATGTTGTTGTAAGTAAAACTGATCTTCAAGGAAAAACACATTAGTTGTAACCAGAGCACAGTGAAGAAAGTTGCCTTTAAGCTTTAAGAAGGAATTATGTGAATCTTTGTTCCTATTATAACGATAAGCTAACAAGGCCAGTTGAATAATAGGTAACTCTTCAAAGGCAGGAAGATTTTCCTGTTTGAATATATATACACACATGTGCATACATATATATATTTTAGGTCACTCATTCTTCGAGCTCTTCATCCAAAGATGTTAAGAAAATTATTAACATTTCAGTTAACATACCCATCGCAAAGTAAATGAGCTAAGTGTCAAAAGTACAAGAGTCAATCCAATAAGAACTAAGTGCCATAAGAACAAGAGTCGATGAAATAGGGAGGGGGGGCTGAAACAGGTAAAGCCATTCAACCTGTTCATAAACCGGAAATGATATCCATTCAGGAAAGTTATCGCCACAAACTTTCTTTAGATCATCCCTGCTGAGGCAGCCCATTATTTTTACATCTACTGCCTGTAAAAGATGTAAAATATAACAACGAAATGAATATTAGTCCTTCAGAAAGTAACTGCATATTAGAAATTTGAATGGTGGTGGCACTTGGCAAGCATGACGATGAGCATGATGTATATCTTCGGTACTGGCATAAAAGCAACAGCAGTGCCCAGTTTTTGTACTACTTATAGCAAGTACCATGGAGCAATATCCGCTACCGCCTCATCTGAGCAATGTCGAGCATCAAGAAGCAGCAACAGTGAAACACTCTATCCACATCAATAGCAGAAACTAACAAACATTCCATTATTAAATACATAGCTATACATCTTCCAAAGTAACACACTATCCAACCTATTACTAGTTGAAACTTCAACTTAGTTTAATAGAATCACAAAATCATCAACATTTCAGTGTGCTTTGCAAAACTGCTCTTCCAGAAAAAATAAGAGTTGGAACTAATACTAACTACCTCACTCATAAATTGCAGTAAGTACACTACAGGGCAAAGAGAAACAACCTGACAACAGAAAATTTCATCTTGATAATACTAAGCAAATTGTCAAAGAGAACCTCAGAGGAAAAATTTCGGTACTCAGGTTGATACTTACATAAGTCCATTATTTGCCATAAAATTTACAGAACCCAAGAATTTGACTTAAAAGACATACTATTGAATATTGGAATGAAATAGATCCAGACAGAGCAGAGTGACTGAGGATTCAAATAGCCAACCCCAATTGAGGCATTGCTTAGTATTGAAGAGTAATTGTAACTATGACAAACTTGAAAGACATTAAAATCTAAAGTATGGCAAGAATACCTTAGCAATTCTCTTGTTGCTCCTGTACCTCATCATATGTTTCCAAGCTGCCATTAAACCGATCCCGCAGATCATCCCCATCAGAATCCCAGAAATCAATCCCATTTCTACCTCAGCTCACTTCAACCCAATTACCCTAATAACGTTGAGACATCAAATATAAGAAGAAAGAAAAAAATTCCCAAAACAGAAAAACTAACAGAAAACCCAAAGAAGATAAACTAAACTACAAAGTTTTCAAGAATCAAAAAGTTATTCCAAAACGAGCAAAACCCACCTCAAGAAAATATCTGGGTATACACCAAAACCGAAACTTTTTCGCTTTCCGACAAGAAAAAGACCACTGTTTGATTGTTTCACTCTTGCCCCTTTTCAGAAGTAGTGGGTATCCACTAAAATGGTGCTGTTTGGCATCCCTTTCCTCCGCAAAATCTTTCAGTTTAAAGAAGAAAAGGATCAGTATCAATCAATTTATTGTGTATCTTAATGTAATGAATGAAGATTTAAACGTTTAAACATTACATTTATTACTCACTCCTACTCCTCAGGGCAGTCTTTCCTCTTTCTTTGCTTTGTCTCTCTCTGGGCAATGAATTTTCAGATTTTAATTCTTGACTATTGATTTTCCCTTTTTGTCTGTTTTACTTTTTCGTCTCATATTATTTATTCATTTTTTAAAAATTATTTTTTAATATATTTTATTTGTTTATAATCTATCTGTTAATATATCAAGAAAGTAGGTATAATTAAATTAAATTTATCCGTAAATTGAAGTAATTTGAGATAAATATTTTTAGTAAAGTGGATATTAATTTGTAAAACTTTTGGGTTTTGCAGGCATGCCCCTATATGTTTTGAGACTTATCCATAGGTGATGTTCCTCAATGATTGAAAGATTTATTGTCTTTTGAAAACTTTAGTGCTTACTGCCTAGTGGCACATATCCCTACCACTTGGAATTTTGGATCCTTGTTTTGGGGCCAGACTAACAAGAATCTCACAATCTAAAAGTGGATAAAAATCTATTTCTATAGAATGTTGTAAATGTTTATTAATGTCCTATCAACATACATATATAGTAATTTTGTTTGTGTAAATTGAATCTATTTTTAATCATTGCTACAAAGGCCTTTCTTTTTTATATTAAGTTTCTTTCATTCTTGATTGGTTTAAATATATTTTGGGAGCAGAGCATTTTATTTAAAAATATATTTGTGTCAAATAAAATACTTGAAAGATGTAATGACGTTAAAATTTTTCAAGCTCCTTACTATATAATTATCGTCATGACATTAGGAGATCAACTTCTTAATCATCTGATTAAGAAGTTGTTTTTCTAACTTTTACATATATCAAAACATCACCGAAAGTGGATATGAGTGAAGAACACGATTTTAAATTTTTTCTTTTTCTCTTGCAAGATTTTATTTAGTGTGCATGCCATACTGAACTCATATTTTGAGTCACATTGTTATGTTCCTATTTTTTATGTGACTCAAAATATGAGTTCAGTATGGCATGTACACTAAATGAAATCTTGCAAAAGGAGAAAAGGAAAAGACTCAAAATCGTGTTCTCCACTCATATCCACTAATCAAAGACTAGGGGCGGGGCAAGCCATCAGTCAAGAGGTTTGTTTGAACCCCCTTCGATAAAAAGAATTACTATTTATATATGGTTAACATAATTTTTATGTATATATTGTAGATGTTCTCCTTCAACTAATTTGTATGTCTATCTATTTAGATTTTGAACTCCCTTAATAAAAATACTGGTTCACCGCCAAAGACTCCATCCATCAATTTGGTCAGTGAACCTGTATAAAATTTCTCTTTGCATGAAAGCCACAAAGAAGCCCCAAAAGTTGCAAAGTCATCAAAAAGTTTTATTAAAATTTTCTTGGCTAAAGTACATTGCTCCAAGTAACACTAAACAATGTCAAATTGAATGAAAAATATAATATAATATGTTAGAATAGCAAAACCTGTAATGATTTGAATTAAATCCTTTTCTTTCTCTCATTTCTAAGCTATAGAATATAGCTCCAACATTCAATCTGCGTAAGAGCTATCCAAATCCTTGAAAGAACTAGGAAGTATAGCTTTCCACCTCAGACCAAATGCAACATCAACATTATAAGTACAGAAACTGCCAAGAAGAGTCCAGCACTGCTCCTCACACCACCATTAGGACTGCTGGTTACCACGGTGATAGGCGGTGTCTCAGCTTCTTCGCCTGCGGATGGGGGTTCCACATAGGGTGGAGGAGGTGGTTGCTTGAGGCTCGGAGGAAGTCCTATACCATGCCCCACTTTGATCTCGAACGCCATTCCATTCAGACACTGAGTCCCATCATCAGCATCAGAGAAATAGTATTGTTGGCCCTCCATGGTCAATGAAACAGTGATTGTCATCGCTTTCCCAAATTCATCGTTGCCTCCTTGATACTGAAACGTGTCATTATTGGAAGCATAATCCATGGTGCAGTTCCTATATGTGGTCTCATTGTATGTTTGAATAACTGTCTGGTTGGTGTTTGTATTAAATACTAAACACAAATATAAAACAGGTCAGAATAGCAGTTAGTGTGAGATACAAAACAATAAGTAAAATTAAAGGCAATTCAGAAACTTCTTTCCATGATCGCCGACTGTATTAAAAAGAATAGTGAATGCGAAACAGTTTGTATAATTGGGAGACTGATGATTCTCAAGTGAAATCTCTGATCATAAGTATGAGGTTCATACTAATGATCACATATAAACTTACAACGCAATCCATTAATAAGAATTATGACTCAAATGTGATATCCAACCTTATTTTGAATGGAGCTGTCGTAAAATTTGCTAGCTACACCTCCCTTACACAATCAATCATTATAAGTAAACATGTAGAGCAGAAAGATTCAAGTTGAAGGCTTTTTACCATTAGAAAATGGAAACTACTCTACTCCAGCTTCTAGATCACATGTGCACTAAAAATTGTAACTTTTTCATCAAGATAATAGAACATGGAATAGGAAGTAAACCTTCTTCATTAGTGCCACTTTTTTCCTTCAAGAAAACAATTGAGCAAGTCATTAACTATGTACCAAACTCCATTTCATTTCTACTCACTACTACGTCTTATATTTTATCTCACTTTGAATCTAATCTTATCACCTCACAGCATATTTGGAGATAGTGGATCAGATGACGTGACTGAAATAAGAAATCACCCCATTATAATTAAATTCATCTTAAAATATCATAGAAAGATTCTATCAATAAAAGCAAGCTGGAAGTCCCTTTTTTTCAAGTTACATTAAATTTTCGAACTTGCTTAACAACAATATTTTTCAACATTTATTTGAAGGATTATGGCAGCAGGATGTTGACGGGATACTAATATAATTTAGTTAATTTCATTTTTCCAGTTTATGAATTTCAGTTAGTTCAATGTGCTATTCTGATAATTCTAGCTCATTCAACAATACGATGCCCAAATCTGTTTATACTATTACCACACGAAAGAAAGAGAAATCTAGAAAAAAATTTCAATCATCATTTTACTCCACAAAGATATCTTCCTCCAACTTAAATGCACATGCTCCTTTGATTAGAACAAATAGTCCAACACATATTATAATTTCTCTGACCAGTGGTCTTTAATTTATGTACGAACTTTCGAGATCTGATAAATCAAAGAAATGCGAGTACCAAAGAACGAGATCTATCAACAACAAAGATTGTGTATCACTCATCTACTCTACTCTATCAAACAGAGAAGCCTATAACATAAGATATATGAGGAGATGTCGCAACAGAAAAGCATATATCCTTAGCATTCTTCAGCTAGGAAGCCATTGGGATTTCAGGATCACGGAATGTAACACCGAATCAAGTACTACAAAAACTTGTCAAACATCTCCAAGTAATCGACAAGAACCTCATAATTCAAAAAACTTCTCATCTTTCAAGACTCTTCACTAGGATCTGTATAACTTGTCTTAGATACAAAGATGGATCCAGGAACTTAAGACAACAAACATAATGTACCATAGACTCACTGATCCATTGTGATAATGATACGAACTAAGCATAAATATGTACATGCTTCGACATTTTAACAATATATAACTCGAACTGGAAGCACAATACAGATCAATCACTATTTGGATGATATCTAATAACTCCAGATTTTACTAATAGCTTCGATTATAAGTTCTTTAAACAAGTCTATATCCCCAAAAAATGCACAAGCAGATTCAATGATCCAAAAAGGAATAATCCTTATGCGAAAATTAAAAAAAATCACCCCTCTGTCTCTCTTCCCTTAAAATTGCTCGAAAACTCAGCAACTTCAGCAAACGTTCAAACAGTAGAAGTTCCATCTATATCACCCACACTATTCCACACAGATTTGACTAAACCCATCAATCAAGAAACAAAAATGACCAAAAAGGACTAACCTTTATCCCAAAAAAATCAGCATTCTATCTCTACCCCCTAAAATTGCTCAAAACACAGCAACTTCAGAGAAAGTACAAATAGTAGAAGTTCCATCTGTATCTCCCACACTATTCCATACAGATTTGACTAAACCCATCAATCAAGAATCGAAAACGACCAAAAGGGTGCTCAAAAATATAAAAAAAGAACTCACTCAAGGTGTCACCAAGATTGAAGGTCTGCTTCGCAGCCCAAGCAGAGTAATCAGCAGAAGCCTTTTGAGTAGTGATGTCAAAGAACCAACCAGCTGGACCACCTACGGTATGGTTAGTATATCCGGTTGACTGTGAAGCTGCCGGGTTGAAGACCAGAGCCACCAGTAACAGGAATAAGAAGACCATGGAGTCTACCACAGCCATGGCCATGTGGAAGAAATGGGCACAGTTGTTCTTGTTAACGTTTGACGATCTGAAAATTAAATGTCAAGATGGATTGAACTTATAGGTAAGGCATAAAGAATAACATCAGACAGTCAGACACGTTATTTTTTTTTTATTACTATACGTCCACATGATACTGGACCACAAATAGATGCTAAGTGATGCTACTGTATTCTTTTCTCGTGCATGATTGTATACTTTGCTTCAGTTTTGACACTATATCTTCAAGTTAGAAGCTTCAATATTGAAGATTTTGAAGTGGTGATTTTTCAAAATTTTGATTGTGTTTTAGATATGCATTGTATTGAAAAAAGTTAAATTTTCGAAAGTGAAAGTGTAGTTTCTTTCAAAAATAAACTTTTAAGTTTGATTCAAAATCTATGACTAAATTAAATTAAAATTTGATCCAATTTCTACGAGCAAAGACTATATTTATTTTAGTAATAGTTGAACTTTTATTTTTTTGAAAAAAAATATGTTTAGGCGTATATTTATTTGAAATAGAGCTGAATTTTGGTGAGCAGAAAAAAATCGTGACTTTGATCAAATTCACTTTTTTCAAGTTTGTAATTCATTTTAGATTTTAATTTTTTTTTAGCAAATCAGTCAAGCATATAACAAGAAAATGTAGCTTATTCTTTTCGTTTTCCCGAGAAAGAAAGGTCCTCAGAATTTCACCTCTTTGGGCTTGGTAATTTATTTTAGGGTTATTTTTAAATATATGTAATAAATTAATTAATTTTAATAAATATAGATATATTTTATTTTTATAAAAAATAGTTTTAAAAATATAGAAAATATATGATGAATATACAATATATCTTGGCAAAAGTTATAAAACGTATACACTATATGCTGAGTAATACACTGAATATACATTACGATATACTCAAAATTGTATATTGCTTGATTATACATGAGATATATGTTGAGTATGTATGACTATGCAACAAATGACCATTTTCTTTAATTACTTTGACGAAATGACCATCTATTATAAATTATCCCTTAGTTTTCACACAAAATTGCATAATTTTATCTATCGAACACGCAAGAGTCAAGGGAAACATATCTATTAGACTTTATTGACATGTTATGTTCAAAATAATTAACTTTAACATATTCAACAATCTGCGATTTCAATCTCCTTTACACCTAGAACATTATTTGAGTTAAGAGGCATAGTTAGTTGATGTTTATAGTTATTTTTTCCTCGTTGTTGATACTGACAAGACCTAGCTAAATGATTTTTGCTGATTGGCAGTAAAGAGAGTCTAGATACCTACGTACCTAAAAGAGGGCACTAGTTAAAAATGATCTTTTGATTTTTTTTCTTGCTCTCACTTAGCAGCGGAAAAAAAAAATCTATTTGTCTGCCTAGTTTTGATAGATTTCTCCAATATAATTCATAACATTTTCACAAGTCCCTTGGTGGATAAGTCTGACGACACAGTAGTATGGTAGATCTGATTTATTATAATGGGGCAATCTCTACCAAAAGACTCCAATTAAGAAGGAAGATGCATAAGAGTATATAGCCAACCTACCCTTTTATATAACCTATTCACGTTAGTGAAATGGCTGAAAAAGTGCATGTTTGTGAGACTTTAATCGGGATACATAGGTGGGTTAACCTGTGAGCATGGAAGAGCATAGTACCACTATCTTTCTCAAAGTAAAAGTAAGATTTTTAATCCTATAGATGACTCTATCTAAAACGCAACGGTGACAATCATTTTCTTCCGCTCATTTCGTTCCTTGAATAAAGAATAGGCTTAAGTAATGTAATTTTCGTCATCCGACTTATTATGAGGTCATATGAAAAAGATGAAAAAAGAGATCTAATTTTCCAAAAGTGAAATAGAGAAGGATCATATGTCTCCTAAATAATATTTTATCTTGTATTTGTCTATTAAAAATAGACTATTTATATGAAACAGATTGTTCTGATGAATGATTAGAAGCAAATAAAAACGTTCCTTATTTTGCAATAAGGATATCGATTAATTAAGGATGAATCCATCAACCATTGTTTTCCTTATTTTGCAATAAGGATGAATCAATCGACCATCCTTTTTTATCCATATTCATATGCTAAAACTACATAGAAAAGATACTAATAAACAAATAAACTATGAGATGAATATCGGAGTTTATCTAGAACATATAAAAAATAGTAGTACAACTTTAGATCCAAAGTTATCATTGGCATATTGTGTCCATGCTTTGTGGCATGAGAGAAATATTAGAATTTTTCAAAATAAATATTTAAAAAATTAAAGTGAATACTTAGTCAAGAAGATTGGTCCAAGATATGCATCACAAAAGTACAATGCATGATAGGTTAAATAGAATTTTAACTAGTTTGAATCACTATTCTTGACTTGTTCTTGTTAGACTTGACTTAATAATGACTATATAGGATATAGACATAAAATTGTCCATTGCCTGCCAATTTTTTTCTATTTTAAAATTATCACATTTGACAGTAAAAAAATGTATTTATTAAAAAAAAAATTAGTACTATTAATTTATAACTTAATAGTACTAATTTGAATATTATTATTATATTATAAACTAATAAGAAGAAGAGGAATTGCGGATATCTCTAATCTAATCAATGGTGAATGTCGTGCGCTGCACGACTTCAATATATATATGTTATTTTTTTCTCAATTTATGTTACTCAAATAAAATTTGAAAAGTCAATAATTTTAATATAATTTTTGATATTTTAAGTTGCTATTTATTTTATTTATAATATTTTTAAAGTAGTTTTCAAATAATACATATTACTCTTTTTGTCGCAATTTATGTGGTTCTAATAGGATTTACAAAACTTTTTATGTTATTTTAAATAATATATGTCACTCCTTTTGTCTCAATTTACGCGCATTAATAGAATTTCGAAAGCCAATCAAACTTTTTATATGTCTTTTAAATATTTTAAGATCTTAATTATTAAGATTTACAATATTTTTTGCGTTGTTTCTAAATACATATTACTTTCTCTGTCCTATTTTATGTGACACCAATAAAATTTTAAGACTCAAACATTTTTTTACATGTCTTTTAGAATTAATTATTGAGATTTATCATATTTTTTACATTGTTTTCAAAAATATGTTACTTTATCTCTCTCATTTTATGTGGTACCGATATAAATTTAAAACTCAATCAATTTTTTTACATGCCTTTTTAAATCTTTTAAGTTTTTTTTTCTTACAGTTTTAAAATATATTAAAAAATAGAAAAAATAAGACAAAAGAATCACTAAAAAAAATACAAATGCACACTCAAGTTGCTTAAACAAACATGTTGATCTACTCCAAAAAGACTGAGGAAAATTACCAAATTGCCTATGATTTTTTATGTAATTTTTATAAAAATTTAAAGATAAGACAAATAAATTAAACCGGAAGAACCACTAAAAAATTACGGATATACCCTCAAGTTGCTCAAGCAGGCATATCGACCAGCTGTCTATTTATTGCTACTTATAAGATAGTAATAGATAGATAAAAATTTAAAAATAAGACAAACAAATTAAAACATAAGAATTACTGAAAATTACGGATGTACCCTACAACTGGTCAGGCTGACATGTTGATCAGTAGTCTGCTTATTGTTGCTTATAAGATAGTAATAGTAATAGAAATAGAAATAGATACACTTTGATAATATAAATATTTATACTTATAAGATTCTATGGATGTCCGTGCGCACATGAGTTCAATATATATTAAATGATAACTTATTTAATGTATATATATTTGCGATGTTTATACATTACATATTACATATTACACTTGTAACTGTACTGTCATATACTAAGATCTTTTAGATATTTACATTCTTCATAAACAAACAACAAAACAAATGATTTTGGCATGACGCTGTAGTTGACAAAATAGATGCAATTGGAGAAAGAAGTATTTTAGTAAGAAATATTTTAAATAGTAAATGTATAGCGCAGTAAAAATGGAATATGATGCAAAAATGACAAGCAATTTAGTAATGGTGATAGTAAGTAGCTCAAATAAATAACTTATTAACCCATCAAAATTTGGACTAATTAAAATAAGTGACGGTTCAACTTTAATTTAGTATGAAAAATCTTTGACTTTCTAATCGGGACAAATCAATTTCATAATGCAGATGATACAAAATCTACCATTTTACTAAATTAACCAATATTTGAAAAAAAAATTAGACTCAATAATTCTCTATTAACAAATTTGAAAGCCATGAGGAATTGTTATTTAAAAAAAATAGTTTTTTTGTGTTGTCACTAAAAACGAATGATGATATAGATAAGAAAAGAGAAAGAAAAAGAGTTAGAAAGAAAACGATGTTTGAGAATAAAAATGACAAGCAATTTAGTAATTTCAATAGTAAGCAGCTTAAATAACAAGTAGTTATTTTTTTTGGAAAGAAGATCACTTATAACTCAATATTCATTAAATTCATCAGGGGCATAATCACTTGACGTCATCCCCATCTTCCTCCGATTTATCATCGACAGTTTGTTCAGGATTCCAAACTCAACGATGGCAACTAAACACGAGGATTGTGCTTGTTGCGGGACTTAACCCAACACCTTACGACATGAGCTGACGACAGTCATGCACCACCTGTGTCCGCGTTCCCGAAGGCACCCCTCTCTTTCAAGAGGATTCGCGACATGTCAAGTCCTGGTAAGGTTCTTCACTTTGCATCGAATTAAACCACATGTTCCACCACTTGTGCAAGTCCCCGTTAATTCCTTTGAGTTTCGTTTTGCGAACGTACTCTCCAGGCGGGATACTTAACGCGTTAGCACACCACTGCATGGGTCGATACACATAACGCCTAGTATCCATCATTTAGTATTAGGACTACTGGGGCATCTAATCTCATTCGCTCCCCTAGCTTTCGTCTCTCAATGTCAGTGTCGGCCCAGCAGAGTGCTTTCGCCATTGGTGTTCTTTCTGATCTCTACGCATTTCACCGCTTCATTGGAAATTTCCTCTACCCCTACTGTACTCCAGCTTGTAGTTTCCACGGCCTGTCCAGGGTTAAGTTTGAGTGAGTCAAAATAGGTCGTGGGTCAACTTTAATAACTTCAATCTACAATTTCTAGTATCAAAACCGTTTACTTTCCAAAACAATTAAAAAATCTTTTCTTAACATAAACCATTTGTTAATCAATCCAAGTCAGGGCGAAAAAATTGTTATCTTTTTAAAAAATTCAGGTTCTTTGTGTTGTAGTAGAAATGAATACAAAAGATAGAGAGGAGAAGACATACCTTTTAGTCTTCTTTGATAGGGGAACTGCTATGTGTTTTATGTTTACTGCTGGAAGCCTTGTTGTTGATATCAAGGATTTTGCGCTTAGCTTTTTTAGTAGTGATTGTTAGTGTTGTTTCAGCAGTAACTTGACCAAGAATCAAACTCCAATCCTCTGACATAAAATAGTTTTAAAGGAAATCGGTCAAGAGATAGAGATCTCAACATCAACTCATCACTATCTAGTGGACTCACAGAAATTGCGTCGTACTAGCCATGAGGAGGTGAATGGATAGGAGCACCGATCCTTTTTATTTCTATGTATGAAGAAAATAATTTTTGACCTAACACAGAGAAAGCCATGAAAGCTAGATCAGATGGGAATCCACTGAGATATATTACAAAGAACGAAAGGGGAAGAAGAATCCTAGTCAGTAAGTGCACTAAATAGATTATAAATACTATGCCTGAAGGGGTTTCTTGAAAGTTTTTGGCTATTTCAAAAATGATATTATAGGAAGGAATGAAAGGATGTTTCAAGGGCTTAAGACTAATAAAATATCAATTATGGCAATTCGTGAGGAGAGAGCTATACAAATTAGTTTATTGAATTATAGGAAGGATGGGACACCCTTTTGAATATTGTTTCATATGTAGCCTGTTTTTATAGTGAGAAGAATGGGGGGTTGGTCCATTTTTTGAGAATTCAAGTGCCTATTTTCAGGAGAAGAAACTCATTAAATGGTGGAATTGGGAGACATGAAGCAGTATGTCATGATGAAAATAATTGCAGGGAGCAAATTAAAAGCAGTCCAAAGGAAGCATTATCTCAAAACAACCAAAGAAGCAAGAGGAACAAAGCAAACACAAAGGGATTCGGAAGAAGTTATTTTCGAAGCCAAATTGAATTTCAGGATTGCATCAGTAACACAAGCAATGACAACAAATACAAAAAATAGACAAATCAAATAAAGTTAGTATGAAGGATAGTGGGCTGATTTATTTTTTGGGAGTTCAAGTGCCTATTTGAGAAGGAGAAATTTATTAGCTAGTCGAATTTTTGGGAGTTCAAATGCTTATTTTGAGGAGAAGAAACTCATTAGATGGAGAAATTGGAAGACATGGAGGAGTATGCCATGATGGTGATAATTGCAGGGAGTAAGTTAAAAGCAATTAAAAAGAAACATTATCTCAAAACAATCAACGAAGCAGGAGGAACATAGCAAACACATAGAGAGTAGGAAGAAGTGATTTTTGAAGTCAAATTGAATTTTAGGATTGCGGCGGTAACCCACGATAGTTTTCCATCATTAATCAAACTCCATCAATCCCAAGATACAACTAAGAAATTTAAGAGTGTAGAAATTGAGAATTAGCAATTAGCATAAAAAACAATGACAACAAATACAAAAACAAACAAATCAAATAAAATTATAGTAAGAAGGATGAGGGGCTGGTTCATTTTTTGAGAGTTCAAGTGCCTATTTTGAGAAGGAGAAACCCATTAGCTGGTAGAACCAAGAGACACAGATAAGTATACCGTGATGAAAGTAATTACAAGGAGTAAATCAGAAGCAATAAAAGGAGCATTATCTCAAAACAACGAACAAAACGAGGGGAACAAAGCAAACACAAGAGAGAGCAGGAATAAGTTAGTTTTGAAGTCAAATTGAATTTTAGGACTGCGGTAGTAACACACGACAGTTTTCCACCAATAATTAAACTCCATCAATCCCTAAGATACAACTAAGAAATTGAAAATTAGCAATTTGCATCAAAAGCAATGACAACAAATATGAAAACAAGCAAATCAAATAAAATTACAGTAAGAAGGATAAGGGGCTTGTTCATTTTTTGGGAGTTCAAGTGCTTGACTCATTAGCTGGTAAAATTGAGAGATATGGAAGAGTATGCCATGATGGAAGTAATTGCAAGATGTAAATAAAAAACAATCCAAAAGGAGCATTATCTCAAAACAACGAATGAAGCGAGAAGAACAAAGCAAACACAAAGAGAGTAGGAACAAGTTATTTTTGAAGCCAAATTGAATTTTAAGATCGTGGCAGTTACACAACACAACTTCCCACCAATAATCAAACTCCATCAATTTCCAAGATACAACTAAGAAATTTAAGAGTGTAGAAATTGAGAATTAGCGGTTAGCATCAAAAGCAAAGACAACAAATACAAAAACAGAGAATAGTCAGGAAAGTAGCGGGGTGCAAAGACATATGAAGACCATGTGTCATCCGCTGAGCAAAAATTCAGCCTTTTCCATTTGAATCTATAAGGTAGAAGATTTAGATAGAAGAAGAAGGAACGGAAGAGAGATACAATAATTAGAATTGATACAGAGACCAAAAATTATTTGAGACACGTTGATGACATGCATCAAAGGCTAGAATATCTATTTTTACTCACATTTAATTGAGACACGTTGGTTGGACACAATGACGAAAATATCCTTCAGAAATAAGGAAATGACATCAAACAATCATGTTGACCGATTGTTATAACAATCATATTGATACCGATTGTTGTACTGACACTTTTATATACGTAGAAAAATGTAAAACAAATATTATATGCAAAATAGATATATTATATGTATTTATTTTTGTTCTTATTAGGCATGATAATAATATTAATCAAAATTAAATAAATAAATCTAATTAATAAAAAAATTATACATAAGTAATTCAGTTATTGAGGCATATGTACTATGAAAAAAGTTTAATGAGCTACTAATAATTTTTTCTTAACCATTCAAAAGAGGTCCCTCCCCCTCTGCCTCCCCTCAA
>JBCEWC010000427.1:25412-57786 GCA_038996855.1 Solanum aculeatissimum | reverse complement strand
TAAACTTACTATAAATAAGATAAAAAATAAAAATATTTATTTTACATTCAAAAATAAATATTTAAGTACTAAAAGGTAGATAAATTAGTTTGGTTAAAAATTAGGTGCTCACAGTATTCATCTTGTATTTGGAGATGGTATGTACCTTTATTATTGTTATTGTATGTCAACTTGTTTGGATGGTGGTTTTCATGATTTCATAATGTATGGTATTGTACACTACAGTATCGTACAATGTTTGGATAGACTGTATGAGTCGCTATTGTTTAATGATAATTTGTTATTTGATTTGACTATATGGTATTATATCATAACTTATAAATTTACAAAAATGTACTTAATTATTATAAATATTAAATTTATTAATACTTTTTTAATAATTTTAAAAAAATATATAAATAAAATCAAGTAGGGAAACATACAAGCTAATATATCTCCAATTCATACAAACAACACAAGAAAATAAAAAAAATAAGAACTTTTAAAAAAATGAACCTAAAAAAATAGATAAAAACGTGAAAGAAAAGACAAGAGGCGCAAAAAAAGTTTCAAAAGTTGATGTGGAGGGAAATAAGTAATACAAAAATAATACATATTAGGATAAAATTTAATAAAGAATAAAGAATAAATTAGAATTATTTAAATTTAAATAAGGGTATAATTGAAAAAAATAAGAGAACCATGGGATACCACCAAATTGGTGGTTTCAAAAAGTAGGGGGTTTCATGGTTACAAAATCATGAAACCAAACCATACCATATAATTAATAAAATAATCAAAACAAACGTTGTTCTCTTCATAACCATACCATACTATACCACGAAAAAACCATCATCCAAATAAATTGTAATTGTATATGTAAAAGCTTTATATCTCTTTATTTTATCTAGTAGCTTGACTACCACTTATATCAGGTTTTTGGAGTTATTTTATTATATTTTTTTCATTCTTCCTTTCTTGTTGATATTATCATTATTTGCTTCTTTTCTTCCACCTGTGGCGGTCCATCACCTATGGCTCTAGACTATAGGATTAGACTTACCTACTGGGGGATTAATGATAGGTGTCATCATGGCCTCAAAAATCAGATCGTGATAGGATGGAGGGTTGCTCAAGGATCTTTGTTCTCTATTTCTATTCGCGGCAAGTCTATTCATTTGGTGGCTGAAGACATCTCATGCATCTTAGGTTTCCCAAATAAGGAGTCAGATCATTATGTCAAGTATGAATAGCCCCACTTGATAATATGGTCACTGCACTTGAGATTTCTAGAAAGTTCTGACGTCGACCCACCCTTTCTCAGTATAGGCCAGTAGTTAAGAGGGAAATGTCACCCTTACACCAGTTATACTTCTATGTTGTTCACAGAATTCTGGTGCATAGAAAGAGAATAGGACGGAAGCTAATTACTTTGATTGAGTTGCTGAATAGAAAAGTCAATATTAATCTCTCTATTCTGATCATTTTGCACATGCAATGGGTGCTTATTCAGATAAAAAATGGTCACATTCTGCCATATGACTTCTAGTGCACCCACATCTTTGAAAACTACTCTGTTCTAGTTCAAGTCTGGATGTGTTGGGTTCTATGAAACATGTAGCATACATGTTTCTATGCATAGGGCTGACACCCCTCTCAAAGGTTGCAAGTCGCCTTGGATGCAAAGACAGTTGAATTAGATGTTTCTCATAGGACTTTTAAGCAGGATAAGGTGCTCTTACTACAAGAATCTCTTATCTAGAAGCCAACATTTCTAAAGAATAAGATGAACATGCTGCCATTGTTTATAAGTTGACTCTGGTAATCCCGTTTGTGTCATCTTCATCTTAGCCCCTATCTTTCTGTCCTTCTTTTTCTCCCCATCGATTGATATTATTATTGGTTCTTTTGTTGGTCTCACATATTCCCTTAGTTGTTTAATTTTTCATATTTGACTGTTTAATAGACCACTTGTTTGATTGGACACTTTTATTATTGTTTCGTGTAATGCACTTTCATGTTACTCTGAAGTTTTGTTTTGCATATCAAGTGATATCCCTTGTGGCATTGAGTTGTTATAGCCATTTTTTGTTATATCAATTATGGATTTCTTTTTATACGATGCCAAAAGGAAAAAAATAAGAATTGTGCTATGTTTATGACCTATTGACTAACCAGTTTCATTCTAGTATTTCATGCTTTAGAGTCTGCAAGAAAAGATGTTAGAATGCACAAAGATAGGAGATTTGTCATCATCAAAAAGGAAAATTTTACTGGGTTCTATACATTTTTTATGATTGACCAAATAACATGAAACATATTGGTCAATTTGGTTCTTAGAAGAACTATTCCAAATAGATGAATATGTAACAATGTCATTAAGACAAGTGAGCAAAGATCAAGGAATGGATGATGTTTTGGTGATACATTCAAGATAACAACCATGTGTTGAATTAAACAGTTGGAGTTTGACTAAAACACAAGAGTGAAAAAGAGTTTGAAGCCAAGAAGGAGTATCATTTGAAGTAGAACTATAAGGCAAGAGAGTTCGAATAAACGAGGAGTTCGAAGGAAAGAAGAAGTCAATCAAGAATTGTGCTTAAATAGAAGTGAGGTCTTCCATAATAGGTACACACTTATACAACAAAAAGGAAGTAGGAGATTGACTTTTCAGAGGTGTTGAATACTGAAGAAACACTTTGAGAACTTGGTTCTTGTACTGAGTCTTTATTTTAGGAAGGTTTTCTTTGTGTTTAGTTTTTGTGTATTATTAGTTCAATGAATCTATAAACTAAAGTAGGTTGATAGTCTTCAAGTTGAAGGAAACTAAAAAACTTGAGAACATAAACCTTGAGAGGTTGCTAGAAATTTAGCTTTCAATTCCTTAGATTACATGGGTTTGTAAGCATTTTGTTGAAAAGGCTCATTGAATTTAGTGACATTGGGGGTAAATCCTGTAGAGGTACAAGTCATGGTTCTTATACTCTTTTGAGGTGGGGGTTTCCACATAAAATATTATGTTCTTTACTTATTACTGTTGTTGCACTGAAACACGCATAACAACTTGTCTCATTTGTAGGTTAAGTTAAGAGAAATATTAAGTCGTGCAAATTATCATTCGTAGGGTAAGTTAAGAGAAATATTAAGTCGTGCAAATTATCAATATTCCCTAGCAATCTCTCACTTAGATATTTAATCTTAAAAATTATTAAAATACTATGTATAAATCTATGATTAATAATATATACCTTAATGATCTCCCACTTAAACTTTTAACTATGCATTTACAAATTTCACATGTATTCCTTTTATATGACTTATCGAAAGGATCTTATCAAGTTATTTCTTATGCAACTCTGTGCAATAGTGCTTCGTCGTAACTAATTAATTTTGTGGTAGATCTTTGGAGACCTTATCATGAAATCTTTCAATAGTGTGCTTCTTTTCACTCCCTGAGCCTATATCCTAGTGTGACCGACATTTCGAACTATTATTGATCCCCAGTGAATCCTTGACCCGACTTACTACTGAGTGGAGGATTGAACACTTGTGTAGAAGCTTCAAAAAAGGTAAGCATTAAATCATTTGAGAAAAATTAAACCATCTCAAATTTACGTTAAATAAAGTCAAAAAATATGTATGAATAGTAATAGAATAATCTTTTAAAATCAAGGAGTGACTGACTCAATTAACTCATTCATGAAGCCTCTACTAAGCTAAGATAAGATAAGTGTCGGAACAAGACCCATGACTATCAAAAATACTCTACTAAAATTATTTATCAAACATTAAATAAAGTAAATAAAACAGAGCCCTTCAAAAGCAATGAGGTCTCACTAAAATATTGATAGAAAAAAATTCTAGTGATGCGCCTACTGTCGGTCCTAAACACCTGAATCTCCATCATTAAAACATATAGTGTTAAATGACGTCAGTATATAATATATAGGATATCCAACATGATTCAATGAAATAATAGGCTCAACTAAATATATGAACCGAATTAAATTCATCTGAAAATAATTTGAAGAATAACTTACTAAAAAAGTAAAGTATGCAAATATATTGAAATCATAAAGCTTTATGATTGAGATGTATATGCAACAACATCAAATATTGAAAATAATATACTTTATTTCTCATAGGGAGTTTCTCCAACTGACAATCATCACTATGAGTATCATGATGATACAACTCTTGCTCGTGTTGTCAGAGTCACCCAATACTTTGTCATGATAAAGAATAAACTAAACTAATGGATATAATATCTAAGCCTTTACCAAAATTTTATTCGAAGTCACCTGAATTAGTGAGAAGATCCTATCCTACACCTATGGGGTTTGAATTATGTAATCCTAACCCAACTTGTTTTTCAATATTACTTCCAAAATAATACAATAATGCTCATTAACGAATAACGGTATAATATTCTGCCTCAGGAAAAAAAAGGGAGGGGTTCATCTTTAGGGAAACTTGATAATCTCTATCTTGAATTTCTACTCAAATATATCTTTATAAATATATTAAAGCTGCTTTAAAAACTGACTGAAAATCTTTCTCTAAAACTGATTATACTTCTTTAAACTAGGCATGCTTTTCTTTACGAAAATAATGTACTTGGACAATTCAAACTCCCTTAAAATTCTTTTTGATGTAATGTTTTAATACTTGAAGATTTCTTTGAGAATGATAAATAATGCATTTTATATGCCAAGGCTTTCAAAAAACTCTTTCATTAAGTAGGGTTCATGTATTATAATAAGCATGAACAACAATCAAGGATCATTAAGTCCATGATTAGAACTGAAATCTTTTTTTAAAATTAAATTTAGGTTGGTGACCGGTTTATTTCATCACTAAAAATAAGGTGCACTCAAAATAACCCAATACATTCGGGTCCAGTCCAGACAGATGAAAGGTCGGTCTATGTACCGACTTACAAATAAGAAAACCCTAGATTTCCTAATCAACACATCCTTCTACATTTCTCTCCCATCTTTCTGCCGTTTTCAATGTGGAAACCAACGAAGTGATTCTTCTTCCTCCTCTTATGGGTGTCGAACTATCTTCATCATGAATTTTCGGTCTTCCTTCTCATCAGTTGTCAAAGGTTGGTGATTTACTCTGCTCAACTTGTCCTTCCCTCTTACTGACCTCCATCTCTTCATGCATGTGTCTTCTCCAGTGAAAACTTTCATATATAAAGAGTCGAGACCCCCACTATCCTCTTTGGCCATGTAAGTTAAGTTCTGCCATCTTAAATCTACCATATTGGCATGTTCTGATCTTTTTGACAGTCCTCTGTGGTTTGTCAGAAAGCCTTCTGGAGAGAGTGACCCTATCGCTTGGCTTTTGAAATGGATCCTGAAGTGGTGCATATACAGACGTCTCACACGGTTATGGATCTTTTTCTTTTGCTAGTTTTGTATCCCTTTTTGGTGGCTGCCTAGCCTAGATGTAACTTAAATTTGTACAACTATTGTTGGTAACCCTTTCATCTTCTGTAAATATTGTCTGTAAACTTAAAGGGTGTTAGCTGTGACTTTGGCTGTTGTTAATCCTATTGCTCTTCTTCTTAACTCATACTGCAGGGACTCTGTACTTATCCATGTTTAAAATTCCCTTTGCCATGCTAGGAAGTTGATTGAATGTTTCATATGTATACTTGTCTTCACTGTCGCATGCAATATTAGCTAGGTAGTCTACTAATTTATTAGCCTCCCTGATCATATGTGTGACCTGCATGGTTTTATATTCCATGATGTGTTGTATCTCCTCCATTATTTCCACAATCTCCCAAGGGATTTTCCAAGACTCTGTTAGAATGTTCTTCAGACTTAACGAGTCTATTTCAAACAGAATGAGCCCTATATCATGCCAATGATAGTAAGTTAAAGCTTCCTTTAAAGCTCTAGCTTCGACTACTATGTTAGTGATTTCTCCAATGTAATTGGATTCAGCATAGATGTGATTCCCATGGCAATCTCTAACACAAAAGCCATAAGAGATTTTACCTAGATTTACCCTACTGGCTCCATCTGTGTTACACTTCACCCACCCTATTTGGGGAGCCATACACCTAATGATACTAACCTGAAGGCTAGGTTTATAATTCTGTAACATTTCGTAGCTTTCCACCCATGAGTAAGACACCTTTCTCCAACTAGGGAAGACTTTTCTGATTAGGTGATATATGGTCTTCTGACAATTATCATGTAGCTTTCAATAGGATTGTGATTTTCCATGCTTTATTGCATTTCTCGTCTTCCATAACTCCCATATGATGATGGTGGTATGGCATTGAGAATTGCCTTGGCCCTCAAATGGGAGATATGATTCCATCACTCCCTAATGGTAATGCCAAGTTGTCCACTATGTATGTTGAAACCTGCACAAGACACAAACTGCCTCCATAACTTTAAAACTATGGGGGCTGTTAGAAATAAGTGGTTCATACTTTTACCAGTTCCAGTCTCACAGCAGTAGCACTTTGATACTACTGGTATCCCCATACTCCTTAGGATGTCATCAGTAGGTATTCTTCTTTTACAGACTCTCTAGAGAAAAAAAGAGATCTTATAAAGAAGTCCCTTTACCCACAACTTCTTAACCCAATCCACCTGATCTTTCTTCTGTCTCAACAGTTGATGTGCAAACTTAACTATAAACTCACCTGTTGAACTTCCCATCCACCATGATTTTTCATTTGAACCATCATTGCATGGTTTGATGTCACTGATAATGTATTCTACTATCTCTGTCGATATGCATTCTGCTATCTAACTGCCTTTCCATGTGTTATTTTCAATGAATTCTTTCACCTCAGCATCAAAGTCCTCTACATCACCTTTTGTATAGTATAGAGCCCCTGACTTAGTCCAATTATCATACCAAAATCTTGAATTACCAACCTTTAGTTGCCACCAGATAAAAGGTTCCACCTCTTCCCTTATTACACTCATTTTCCTCCATACTTGTAAGGCCACCTGTATTCATGACAAATATGGGATGTTGCTTCTTGCAGTATTTTTTCTACAAATAATTGCACCATAGAGACCCTATTTGTGTCCTGAAGTTCCACCAGAGCTTAGCAAACAGGGCCCTATTAGTGTCATCTAGTGATCTGAAGTCTAATCCACCTTCTTCAATGGGAAAACACAACTCCTCCCAGGCAACCCAGTGCTTTCTCTTCTCTGTGGAAGAGGTTCCCCAGAAGAATTTGGCAAATACCTGATAGAGCATGGTAATGACATCTTTGGGAGGTGTCATGGCTGACAACATATGGATAGGCATGGATTGCAGGACATAATTTATTAACACATACCTCCCCCAAAAGACAAAAACCTGTTCTGCCAGGTTGATATTCTCTTTGATACATTCCTTATAAGATCTTCGAAATACAGTTTTCTGGTCCTACTAGAGTAAACAGGGCAACCAAGATAGGTGAAAGAAAATTCTCCTTGTCTTATCCCTGTTAGCTTCCTCAATCTGATTGTGAAAATCAGGGGTGTTTTCTCATGTAAATAGAAAAAGTTCTTGGATTTATTAATTAATTGGCCAGAAATCTCTTCATACTTCCTTAATATGCTCATCATCTTGATGATGGAAGCCCTCTCTCCTGAGCAAAAAAGAATATTGTCATCAGCATAAGCAAGATGATTCATTTGTAGGCTCCACCTAGGCATTCCATACCCTATGAAATCCTTATCCTCATTCAGACTGTTTATCCCTCTAGATAACACCTCAACAACAATTATGAATAAAGTAGGAGATAAAGGATCACCTTGTTTTAGGCCCCTAGTAGACTGTAATAGCCCATGAGATTGTCCATTAACCAACACTGAATACCAGTTATTAGAGAATAATCTCCAGATCATATCAATAATAATCTCTGAAAAACCAAAGTGCCTCAGTACTTTGGTCAGACAAATCCAGGAAACCTGTCATAGGCCTTTGTCATATCCAACTTTACCACCACATTTGTGAATTTATTTCTCGTGTTAATGTCCTTAATTATCTCCTGAGCCAACAACACATTCTCGATGATGCTCCTTCCTTTGACAAAACCTGACTGGTTTTGAGAAATGATTTTAGGTAACACAACAACCATTCTATCAGGAACCACTCTTGATATTACTTTGTTGATAAAACAACTTAGACTAATGGGCCTCAGGTCTGAGAAAACTCTTGGAAACTCCCTTTTAGGAAGTAATATCAGGTTAGTATGAGTGATAAACCTGGGAATTTCATGTCCACAAAATAAAGCTCTTACCACCTTAGTGATGTCCTTAGCTACAATGTCCTAGCATGTTTGGAATAAACATCCTGAGAATCCATCTAGACCCGCCGCACTATTGCCATTAAGTTCAAAAACAACATTTTGAACCTCCTTCTCATAAGGAGTCTAGTTAGATCACTGTTTTCCTCCTCTGTGATCAGATTTGGAATATGATCTGACATTGAGAAGTCTTGATTATCATTATCTTCGTGAAACAATTGTTGGAAGAATTCTGCTGCTTTTTCTCCAATCTCAGCAGTGGTTCTTAACATATTCCCTGTTCATTTCTAATTTCATTAAGATGCAACCTTTTCCTTCTTCCTTGAACATAAGAGTGAAAGAACTTGGTGTTCCTATCCCCATATACAAACCAATTCATCCCAGATTTTTGCATCCAAAACCCCTCCTCCAGTATCAAGTACCTTTTAAGCTCAGCCTCCACCCTACTCAACTCTGCTCTATTTTCTGGTGAAGGATCCACTTCCAACTGAGCTTCTTTAACCTGTATAATGTCTTCCAAAGTGGCTATCTGTATAAAGACATTTCCATATTCCTTTTTACACCACTCTATTAGTGCCCTTTTCACCTTTTTCATTTTGGCATGCAATTCCATAAATGGACTGCCTACAAAATCTGTGAGCCAGTTTTGTTCCACAATGTTTCTGAAGTCCTTATGATTACTCCAGAACTTTAGAAACCTAAAAGTCTTTGTAATGTTTTCCTCACCTGTCTGACATGAGACATGCAAAAGGAGCATGATCAGATCCTTGCCTGAGAAGGTGTTGAACCTCACAGTTAGGAAAAATTGCAGTGAATGTTATGTTAACTATTACTCTATCTAGCCTCTTGAAAACACAGGCATCATTGATTCTGCCATTCCACCAGGTATAATTACTTCTAGTGAATTTTATCTCTGAAAGAGCACAAAAACTAATACATTGAGCAAAATATGTAGCCTCCTGCGGAGTGAAATCCAACCCCCCAAGTTTTTCCTCCTCATTAAGAATACTGTTAAAATTTCCTCCCACCATCCTGGGGAAATTTTGAGTATCAAAACCAACCAAATCCTCCTACAATTCAAGTCTTTCCTGAGCGTTACATCTAGCATATACGAAAGTAACAAAGAAAACTTTATCACTTTTGTTGAACTTCATAGTGAGATGTTGAGGAGAGTCAATAGCTATTCTCCCAGACCAGTCATTGTTCCAGATATCTAGATTTTTCCTGTGCAATTGACCATAGCATTGTCAAATCCTAGCTTCCTTTTATAATGATCTAGCTCCATAGGATCCCGAAAAGGCTCTAGTAAAGCTATAAAAGAGTAGTGAAATCTTCTATTTTGGTCTATTAACCTCCCAAAGACATTTTCGGTGTTAACGGACCTAATATTCCAGAATATCGCTTTGCCAATCATTGATCACAACTTATATCCCTACCTTCGCTACTCCTTGTCCGTACCTGCAACGATATTGCAGATCTCCCTCTCTTCGCCTTTAGGTTGTTAGTATGTCTGGGGGATAGGTCTCCTGCCTTGCTAATGTGAAGGATATTGTATTCCAGTACTTCCCCACCATCAATATCAATAGCAATAGCATTGTCTGGGTCAACAATTTCTTCCCCTTGTTTCAATGCCTCGCTTGAAGACTCTTCAATGACTTCAATGTGTCCACCATCACGATATGAGAGTCGTTTTTGTCTCCTTCATTCTGAATGCTCTGGCTTACTTCAATGTGTTCCTCAGTGGTATTGTCCGTTGAATCCTTCCTGCCTCCAACATTTTGAGCACTTTGACTCTTACCAGGGCTACTTTTGTCCCTGTTTGTAGAGTTTTTCCCTTGTTCTCCATCCCCCTCTTTGTCCTTTTTCCTGTTAGGAGTATTTTCACCCCTCCTCTCGTTCTCCTTTTGTTAGTCCTGTGTTTTATCCTTGTCAAATACCTCCATGACCCATTCTAGGGTTGTTTGATAGTCTAGCTCTTTTCCTTTGTCTTCCTGCTGGTTCACACCTTCTGCAAACCCCAGGGAATTAAACTTATTGTTTATTTGAAGAGGCCGTTTTCTTTGCCATTGCTTCGTTGTTGGAGCCTTCCTACCTCCATTCTTCTTCTTTGTTCCATAAATCCCTCTTCATTCTTATTTTCCCCAGTCTTAAACGTGTTCTCCTTCGAATTGCCTCCCTTGCTTTGTGTATTGTCATTCCTGTTCTACTGGCGATCTACCTCTTTGTCTTTCCTCCCCTTGTAGAACTCAAGGTGATTCACATAGCATTGATCCTCATCAAGCCCTTGAATCATACATGTTGAGCAATATTTGGGAAGGTAATCATACTTGAAGTAAAAACCCTAGTTTTAATCTTAATAACTGAAATCTAGAGACTAGATCTAAGCCTTGAGGAAGAACTCATTCACTCACTATGCTAGCGTTGCATATCTGGGAGAACAAGAGTTCTTGGTGAAAGCTTCATTCCAATGCATTTTATGGTTTGAATCCATGGTTTGGGACTTGACTTTTATTGTTATTGAGTTCATGTCTGGTTTATCGCTTTTGCAGTTGTCAAGGGGGCTATGCAATTGTGAGGTTCAACACACTCCACATTTGTGATACAGATTCTGCAATAGTGGATTTCATCATTGTGAAATCTAAATCACAATTATCTCCACATAGGTTGCAATTGAGATGGTTATTCCACGATTGCCTAGCAGCATACTTAATTCCTGATTTTGAAATTTGAGAGCTTGTATTGATTTGCACGTTTTGCCTGACTGGTCGACAATTGAGCAAGTTTCTTATTTTCTTGATTGATTTTTAATTGTTGACAAGTATGGAGGTTGGCATCATAAGACCAATTCTCTCCATCACTTTATATAGGACCTGTTGAGTACGTACTAGTTTCTCTTTTATGTTGTATTATCAATATATAGTGAATTTCAGACAACTGTATCACTAATACAACACAAATTTTCTGAACTACTGCTACATCAAACAATTAGTCAAACTATCAGTATGTTTGATACTAAGCATCAAAATACTGTTACTAGTAAAATCTAATAAGGACCAATGAGACATGCTGATATAGGTTCATCTATTTTTATATCAAGTACCTGAGCTCTAATTATAGGTAAAGAACTTGCACTTACATACAACTAAACTCTCCATTCATCTTACCACTAAGAAAGTAGTCACTCAATCTGAATGAAAGTGTTTTCTACCTCCAACTTAATTATTTGTTTGTTCTCAAGCGAGCAAAGTAAAGCTGTCATTTTCTTCACATTCTCAAACCGTACAATGCAATGATAAACACAATTCCAACTAGTCATTCTTCCAACATATCAACACCAGATGGATCTGCTAGGCAAGGAACAAAAGCTTCGGAAAACAAGTCATTTCATTAATTCTTCCCTTGTGATTAATTTTCCATCAGTACTTTTTCTAGGTGTTGCATCAAGTGCGTTCAAGCAGAGTGTTATTTTCCCATAGGTATCTTAATTTTGGGATAACATTATCGTCTTTGTTGTGAAAGGATCCCAAGATACGGGCGAATTTAGTAGTTTTTTGGAGAGATTCACTACAGATCTCCCTCTCATTTCTAGTGATCTCTGATTAAAAGAAAATTTTGATCCCACTCCGACCATAACCTTGTACTAATTTTGAACGCTTAAGGATCATTTGTCACATGCTGTAATTTTGAACGCTTAAGGATCATTTGTCACAAACTACAGCAGTCTAAAATGAACATCTCTACATAAGCAACTGAAAATACGTCAACATCACACAGATGAGAAACTAAAACAAGGCCACAATCATGATTAGTCCAAGAGTCCCTATATGGATGCAATAAACCCCGATTAAGAGCATTTACAAAAATTCAGACGTCGGGTGCACAGACAACCCACTGAAAATCTATTCACAGGATGGGGTATGCAGCTAACAAATAATATTCTTGTATTCCTAGTACCATGAGAGAAGAATACTTGATAAAGACTCCCATAGTTCAATCTACAAATGCAGATCATTTGTCAAACTACTTCTAAATGCTACTTCATCTTCGTCCAAGGGTGTAAGCCGCCTCCTTTTCACATTGTGTTCAGGATCTGCTTCTGAGCCAGAACCACTACCAATGAGCAACAAGCTTTTACATGCAAGGTTGACATTTCCATGGATATCATCTGGGTTATCCTGACGGGAGGTGACAGGGCCACTACCACTGTTATCATGAATCTCAATCGAGCATTGCGCCAAAGTGATGTCCAGCAGCTCACCAGGAGTGGCATGTCCATCGACCAAACTGTCAATGCTCAACTTTGGATGATCGATTTTCTCATCTGAACTCATATTTCGATCTACTTTACACAGTTCTACAACCTCAACTTCTAATGGATTCTCGGTGTCACGGACTGAAGTAGTTGGTGATGAGTCCAATTCCTCATCCACATCTTGGACAACTGACACACCTGGGATAAAGGAAGTTACTGCAGTAAGAGACCCAGTTGAATATGAAAAGGCACAGGGTTCAGATCCATTCCCACCCAGATGCTGGAGGCCTGTGTCGGTTGCTGTGTACACAAGATTATCTCCAGCTTCTACCTCTTCCTGTTTAAGGTCATCAACAATTCAGTGACTTCTAGCAGTGTTTAAACACAAGAAAACCTATTCAATTTAAGACAAATAATGCACATAAACAAAATCAAACCCTTGGCAAAGTGAACTGGTACAACCAAAATCAGTTGATCCGAGATCCCACTAAGACAACCGGCTAATATCCATGCATGATTAAACCAAACAGGAGAGGTCAACAAGAAGTAATGTAGATTACACCCTCCAAAAGTGAAACTAGTTACAGCATCAGAAATGACCACAATAACAGAACTCCCTCCATTTTAAGAAATTCTCAGAAAAGATTATCCTATATTCCAATAGATGCAGAAAAGAAGTGGGTATAATGGAAATCTTATCCTCTGACTATAATCTTTGCAAAAGTTCTACACGCTTCAAATATAAATCTCATCAGCACTTGTTCAAAACTATCACCCCAGCCTCTCTTACCCCATACTTTTAATTTTTAAAGAAAAACTAAAATAATTGCTAAACTACATTATTATTCTTCCTACTATGCCACATAAGAGAAGTTGCCAGGTTGGACAGTTCCAAAATAATAATTTTGCTATTTCCATTCTCCATGTCTGTATACATAACAGAGCTTCCCTTCAACTCCCTGTGGAAATCCCAACTCCCTCTCTCTCGCTGTGACACACAGATATTCAATAACTGGATACAAGTGCATCTAGGAAGCAATTTTACAAAACACTAGTACATAAGAAGTGTCAAAACTTCCCAATTGGCCAAAAGGAAATTAAGTCTAAATGGAGTAGCCAGCAAACTTCATGTTATTACATCAATTTTCAATAAACTGCTCCTAGAAGACAGCACCCTTTTCTCCTTTGGAACCAAAAGGAAAGGGAAAAATGAACAGAACTAGGACAATGAAGATCTTCATGATATGAGACTACAATACTACCACAAGTTTTTATCTTCATGTTCATGTCTACAAATTTGAGAACTGTTGAACCTAGTTGCAGATACATACAGCATACCTGTATTTCTTGAGAATAAATAACAACATACCTGTATTGGTGGTAATGAATTCCTGAACTCGTTAAACGATGGTGTGTGACTAAAACCCATGTCAAGCAAAGGTTCTTCATCAGATTCAGACTCAAAAGAATCATTTAACACAAAGGTTGAATCACTAGCACAAACACCCGTGAGAGAGGAAGTAGGAAATGGGTTTATCTCAATTGCTTGAGAACGCGGTAAATTGTCTGAACTCTTTGATGAACCAAGTTGATCAGATACTAATTCTAAAGCATTTTCATCATTAGTGCTTGTCTTGAGACCACCTTCAGGATAGCAACTATTACTCACACAAGAGGGAGAATTTTCGAGAGAGAGATTCCGGAGGAGGTTACTGATCAGTCTTTGAATTGCACTTCGCTTTATAGAAGGCTCATGAGGTTGAAACCAGTTTACACTGAGCTGGATTCAAAATAAAGTAGAGAAACTTTTAGGTATAAACTCATCAATTACCTGGAGTCTTTTCAAAGAAAAGAGCCATAAATCACAAGCAAGAATCTGAAAAAAGAGGAAAAATTAAGAATGCAACAAACTAAGACACAAACAGCATATGAAAAAATTAATCGAAGAGAAACGAGAAGAATGATGTTAGCAGGAGGGAAGAATGGATCACATAGTGCAGCAAGACAAATTTCATGAGGATTTGAAGTAGAATTGCAGATTGTCCCAACATGTAGACTCAAAGGTCATTGAATCGCATCAAATGCCATTTTTCTTCTCTTTCATTTATCACATAGTATACCAATCCAAGATCTTAGGATAAGGACTTCCATAATGAGGATGAATACTAGACTAAACAAGGTAACTCCTACTCTATGTCAGCGATGTGGAAGTAGCAGAGAGATCTGTTTAGACAAGACCAAGTTCAACAACTTGGAAAAGATAGATTTTGCTTCATTTTCACGACAGGGCGATGAACTTTATTCTATGTTTCCCTTTCTTACCCTGGAAGTAGTTCAATTGCCAAGACACAAATACTTCAAAATGGGGTGGGGGGTTGGTGGGTGGGTGGGTGGGGGTGTGTGTATAAAGCCTGCCCATAATTCATCCCTTAAAGTTGCCTCGTTTATATCTTTTCTTTAGCTATTCCTTCTCTATATTTGGGGAGAATGTGCAGTCATGTATGGTGAAACCAATAGAATAATTAAGTCCAGTAAATACTTTTAACATTGAGCTGACCAACAAAAACAATATATTCTGGTTACAAAAGAAACTTAGTACACTGGGGAACTGATTTACCAAAACCAAAAAAAAAAAAACAATTTAAATCATGGTACTGTTATAAGAATGTACAATCTCTTCTCAGAATCAATTGCTCGTGCAAGCAAAAGGAGGAAGAAGCAATCTGAAGCTGCAGTACGCATGATGCAACATCGCTCTAATTGAACTTTTTTTCTTTGTTGTCAAGTGAATCACCCCATCTTGAGAATGAAATTGTAGGGGAGTTACCTTCTGTGGGGGTAATGATTTATAGGTATCCCGTCCATCAAAACCACTAGGAGACGGGGCTCATTGAATTTCTGAGCATGTTTTGTCACAGGAATTGGAAAAGGGGTAAATGGCTGTTCAAAAACATAGGGTGGTAATGCACCTATTGCCTGAAAAAAGGTAATGAGCAGACTCCCAAACATGCTGAAAGAGGGAATAATACATTATTTATCTGCTGACACGGGTAGGTAGGCCAAAAATTTTTTCACCAGGAAACAAATACTAATTGCATGAACAGGTTACTAAGTAATGCCAAATTGTGCATTTAAAACAGTTGGCAACACCTGTGAACATGTACTGAATACAAATAATGTAGGAGAAATGTAAAAGCAGCTCAAAATTTTCTTCTGGCATTACTGATCAGACATAAAATTCCTCCAAGTGGTCTAAAAACTATGCAAGATTTCTATTCTCACTCCACATACCTGATACTGATTAAATAATTCATAACTGATAGGCTTCAAATCAGAATAGAGGAAATAAAAAAAATAATGCTGCCTCCATCCGTTCATATGCAAAGTGATTCAAAATCATAAAAAGCAACACAAATTGATAACTTTGAAGACATAACACTGAAGTGCAAATCAAGCACTGCACTTACAAATTCATTGTGGTAGTTCTTTATACTGTATGGACTGATACCAGCAGGATCTTCCTCCAAGAAACTCTCCACGTAGTGTAGTAAAAAAAGGCCACAGTCCGATAAATTTTGCTGTTGCGGTAACTACCATGATAAAGAGAATTTTAAGGTTGTACTCACTCGAACATATGCAAACTAAGAAAGCATAACAGTCAGAAATTAAACAATCTCCTAGTGAAAGAAACATTAGAAAACCTTTGCTTCTATCAGTTAATTGGCAGATGAACAAGTAACTGGGATTCCAAGATCCCCTGCCATCACCATCAGATTTCTCTTTACAGTTCACACTGAACAAACACAAAGACAGGTAGCATGACTCACATCCTATGTAAAAGAGCAAGTATTGCTCAGGCCTCTAAGAGTACGACACTGCAATCCAAAAATATTGCTTGGCACAGGTTTTGTAAACTGGAGTCCTATGGCCCAAATTATAGAAGACTTGACGAATGAATAAAAGAAACCAAGAGGTCAGAGTCTCAAATTGAAGTTTGTCCAAATTGAGTCAAATTTGTAATGACTTAGAGATCGTTTGGTAGAGTGTATTAGCAAAAAATAATGCATGCATTAATTAGGTGTATCAGTAGTACCTTGTTTGGTACACTTTTGCATGCTATGTATTACACTCTATTGTGTATTAAGGTGTGCATTACTAATACCATCAATTTCTAGGTATTAGTAATGCAAGGGAATTTAATGCATCCATAAGCATGGTTAAAGACCCAATTGCCCCTCAATCTTTTTTACATCTTTTCCACCATAGTTTGTAAAAGGTATCTTTGTAAATAACTATTTTTATGCAATGATTACTATTTTTAATACACCAAACCAAACAATGCATAAGAAATATCTCATCTTAATTAATGCAAGAATAACTAATACAAGCATTACTAATGCACTCTATTTAGCATTATTTTTATACACCTACCAAGCGACCCCTTATATTTCTAGTCCGATGAAGTCTAGTATTTATCCTTGGCAGAAAGCACTGAGGAAATATTTCCGATTTAAGAAGCCTATTACATTAGGCGCATTCTACACAGTTATGCAAGGCATCACATTAGGTACTGTCTGATGCGGAAGACAGTGTTTTTATAATTTGAAAAGGGAGTGTGTATTATTTTCTTAAAAATTCTATATGTTATCTTTGCTCTATTTTATCATCCATTAAATCATCTCGTGTTCAACACTCTAACTAGAACAGAAAATTTATTACATAGAAGTAGTAATACAAGAATAATTATCTAAATGCAATTAGGTCTAAAAATGGGGACAAAATCAACTTCACAAAAAGCCACCTCTGACCCCTCCCCCACAGGGCCATAAACTCCCCCAAATCCCCAACGATTCTAAATCCCTCTACTAACATAAACTCTGCTTTCTTCGTCATTTCCAAACTCTCCATCTTCCTTTCATCACAAAGTAGCATGATTCTCCCATGCCTGTAAATATTCATTATCCCACCCCCCACCCCCCAAAAAAAAAGAAAGAAAAAACCCTTATCCCTATTTTGACGATGGCCCTTTTGTTTGGGTCATTCATCCCTCTTACACTCCAACTAATGATCTTACTATCCAGCAACAACCACTTTACCTTTCACTCCCTTACTCCCTCCCCTTTCCTGCCTCTTTATTTCTTCATTCACACACCACTATTTTATCTCCCCTTTTGAGTCATCATCAGTAGCCCCTCCCCCACCCATCATGTTATTACAAGATCCATTGGTTATACCTCTTGATCCTTGCTCAAAGTGAAGTAAGAGGTCAATGACTTTGACCTTTATTCCTATAACGACCAGGGACTGAATAACACCGTCCTTGTTGCAACCATCCATCCCCCACATCTCCTTCCCTAGAGCCTTCTTAATTAAGCACACAGGAAGTAAAACAATCATCCTCAATTGATGACTGTCCTTTCCCAGCACCAGCAATCCTGCCAGAGAAGTGTAGGGACACCAGCAGCTTCAGAAACTAAGGAACTGTCAACACCACTAGGGGCTATATCCTGCTCACTCCCCATTGTATTTAGAGCTACCTGAGACAAAACTGCATGCCTAGAAGGAAGATGACCTTCGTCACCGGCACTCTCACTGGAGGACTGACCAAGCATGTAGTCAAACCGACCAAAGTTCACGAGCGTTGCATGGTTCTGACCCTTACACAGGCCATTCCAACCCCCACCTACCCCATGACTCAAAAGGGATTCTCTTCCATTAAATTTTTAAAAGTAAAACTATTATCCCAAGTTATGCTAAAACCATAGATACAAATAAAAAAGAATGGCTCCTATGGAATTTTGGAAGCAAATTCTTCCAACACATGGTTGGATAATGAACACTTACAAGAGATTGCAATGATATTACCGATACAGAACTTCTGTACCAAAATTCTACTTCACAGTGACTCTTTTTCCGATAAACTCTTATACATCCCATGCACTTACATTCTCCCTCTGTGAATTTCATCTGTTCTACCTAGTTTGTCTTTCACAACCTTCACCTTTAAGAGACTAGAGACATTACTAGCTATATATCAAAATGTTCATATTACGGAGTTCCTGAGGATGATGACAACCTCAAGTTTAACAGCCAACTTGCATCTCAATCAACTGGAGACGATGTCTCCACCACAGAAAGGCTATATCAAGGAAAGTAAAAACTAAAAAAAAATACAACATCTCATAAACTTGAAATCTGTTTTCCCATACTGAACATTCAAATTCCTATAAGAGACAGCCTTTTGTATAAGAGTTGGAATGGACAATGAAACTTCAGGTTGTACCTCAAGACTGAGAAATCTCAAATTCCGAAAATTTGAAGAGACAACATCAGACGTTTCCTTTGTCCTCTCTCTCCATTCCTCGCAAAGGTAGCTGTTAGGGGAAAATGAAAATAAAGACATCATTGAAGTCAACTTCAATCAATTTGATGCTACTGCAAGGAAAGCAACAGCAAAGTAAGATGGAAATGACAAAACTCATTAGATTCTGCAGCATAGAAAAGCGAGCCTGTGCAATACAACCTTCGACTGGCTCGCAGCCAGCTAAAGGCTCATTTACCTGTAACATCCAGTCTCTGAGGATGTAAACCCGACTAATACACCTTTTCAGTAGAAACAATGGATTGTTTACATAAAACATCTTTTGGGAATTTTTTTTAACATTAAGTGCATCTTCCCTCAAATCCTTTTTGGTTCACGGTGGATGGCATGAAGACTGAAGTGAGATTTCCATTCTGAAAGGTTTATTTTAGTTCAAGGAATAGTAAAAGAGGAAAACAAAAACAGTTCAATAGTTAGATGGGGGGAAAAAAACCTATGTAGGCTTTAGGTGGAGCACACAACATATGGAGGTTGAATACAACACCGGACAGGTAGAGAATTCCTACCTGCTTGGGTAATGTGAAGATTAATATGGTATCAAAGCCAAACACATCACGGTTCTTGATTTACTCAATGTTGTGGTCCCGTGTTATGTTGTTCACACTCGAAATGTTCAACCTGGAGTGAAGTGATGCGAAATATCACACATTGGTTTAGGAAATGGATTGGGTGTAATATTGGACAATCCTGACCCCGTGAGCTCAGGTCCAAAGTCTATTTTCGGAACAGAAGCTATTAACATGTATGTAAAGGTGATTTGAAATATTAATCTTGGCCTCGGAAGATGACCCGTAGGTTTAAGATCCCCCACAAAGTTGCATGGTTCTCCTGGTTGCTAGCTAGAGAAGTTGTACTCGCACAAGAAACACTCATGAGGAGTTTTAATCTTTGCTAGAGGTGTTATCTTTGTGGCAAGGAAGCAGAGACAATCTCTCATCTATTTCTTCACTGCAGCTGGACTAACCAGTTGTGGAAGTTTTTCATCAACTTACGGGGCATTAACCGGACTATGCCAGGAAGAGTATCTGAGGTACTGAAATGCTGAAACAGTGATCTCAATCCTTCCTATCGGAAAGAGATGGAAAATTGTCCCACCTTGCATTTGGTGGACTGTGTAGGGAGAAAGAAACCAAGTTTGTTTTGAAGACAAAACCATTAGTATACAGGAACAAAAGATGAAATGTTTGGGGCTTCTCCTTTTTTTGGTGTAAACATAGCTTAATGGAAGAATCAGAATGAATTTTTGATGTACTAGATTCCTTATGAGAAGATTAAGGACTAGGGCCTATGTTTGTTTGCTCATCTGGATGTAAATATGGGGGACTACAGACCCTTTGTGTGGTTTGTTATTAAAATACAAAAATGTTACCTGTTCAAAAAAAGAAAAAAAAAACTAATCAATGAAAGACAATTTATATTTTGGGTAATGCTTTTTTGATCTGATTTGATACCTTGGAGATTTCATTACTAAAAACCTTCAATAAAATCTCCGTCTATTTTATTTTAAGGAAAAGCATTCATATAAAGTATTTTACTGCCACGACTCAATAATCAAACAGCAAAAGTCAAGAGAATGGGGAAAAGGAGACACCTGACAAGTGTAACCCATTGTCCCTGCCCCTTTGAAAGCAACAAAAGAAGAGAATTACAAAATACACAACTGTACTAGTAGAACCAAACTGTCTGTGATTTTAACAATCTCAACCCCACACCCACTACCTGCTTCTTTAAAGACGAGATATAAAATTTGCATCATCTACAGTCTGGTAAGAAAAGTTTAGTTTAGAAAAACATCCATACAGCTTAGATGTGATACGACCAGTGACAATTCAAGCATCACAGCATGTTGACCCCACTTGTTAGATAATTGTTCTTGCATGTCATGCATAAAAACATTAGCACTATAAAAAACTCTCTCAAATATCAGTATCTGGTTAATGGAGAAACTGCTACCTTTGAAGAAGATCTTTGAGACCCACATGACTTCCCCTAAAAGAGTCCAAGTGTAATATACATGGTACTCTGACTGAGCTCACTGCAGTATCATCATCTGAAAAACACGAAACAAGTTCTTAGCGAAAACAGTAAGACAAATGCAGAAGTCAAGTAATATATAATGAACTTGCCTGTAAAGTTAGCCACTTCACCAGGATGGCATATGACGATCAGACTCCAGTGATAACTGTCATTATTGTAGAGAATAAGTTACTTACAACTAATGAAAAAAGATCACCTCTAGAGAAAACAGAAGTTCAAGTATCTTACTTGTAATTTACCGGAATGAATACAAAGTCCTTTTCAAATAAGTTTACTTTCCTTGTCCACTTACGGACGCGTAAAAAAGCAGCATGGCCATCAAATGCACTGTTTGGATCTTTATCCATATCAGCCAACTTTCGAAAGAAGAAACAGTTAAAGAAATGGTATCGTTGCCTCTTTTCTGGTGGAATTCTGTTCTTCAAATACCTGGCAGTATTTGAGTTCCAATTCATACTAAATGAGAATGGTAGCGTAATGCAAACCAAGATAAATTAGAAGTCAAGAGAGAAAATCAATAGTCCTGACATATTATTCACAAAAAAGTTCCAATTGTGAGGAAAACGAAAAGAAAATGCATGAACCATGCACTAAGCATGGTGACAAGCTTGAGAATATATGTTTCTAAATTGCGGGCCACAAAACATATGATGGTGTGACAATAATTACTAGTAACAAAGAACTTACATTATGTAAAAATCAATAATTGTATCATTGACAAATGTATCTGGTGCCAGAAGATCGAAGTCCCTCTTGCTGATGCAAATAGCATCAGGATCCCCTTTAGGATAAACAACTTCTTCAAGCGGCTCACCATAACTGCAAATTTTAAATTTCTTCAGCATCAGAAACTTAAAAGAAGTCTTTGTTTGTTTTATATAACTAGTTATCCCTAATATTTAAAAACAGAAAGACCAAATTTTACAAGCCAAAAAGTCCCTTCTTTTGGCACTAAGAAGTCAATTGTTCTCAATCCACTTTCCTAGTGAACCCAGCTAAAAATTACACTGAAAAGGATTAAAATGGCATTACATCCTTAGATTGTACCACAGACAACAACCAGAGTTAAAGCTAAGCTTGCAAACTGGGAGAACATGTCAAGGAACAGAGCCGAAAAATCTATTCCTTAATCCTTACAAATAAACGCAGTGTGATGGCATAGGTTTAAATATTCTATAACTATGCAAATTTAACTTAATAAATTTCATGCACATCAATTAGGGATATTTAATTGCTGTGATTATATATTATTTCCTAGTTTAGTGCATCTGTATAACTATTTAAACCCCACCAGATTGAGGAAATGATCAATCTAGACATTCCCAATCTTCTCTTCTTTCTCCACACCTCTGTTTTTTCCACATTGTATCAGAGCCTTTTAAATCCCTTCTCTATATCCTTTGTCACAAAGAGTCCCTCTCTATTATCATTTTCTTCTGTTCACCAAAAATAAAAAAAGAATCCTAAATAAAGAACTCTGATGAACATGCTAGAACCAAATCTTCAATTCATCTCTAGTCAAAGATCTTTGTATCACACCACCCATATAAACACATAATCCACCCCACCAACTCCATCATCAGTATCAATGTGTGTGAAAAAATGGGCCTTTTTATTAAAACTGAGGAATGCTACGGCCAAACTAGCACAAGGTTCAAACGTCGGTGGATGATTGGCCCACCGCTCTACATTTCTACACTAAATACCAAGCCTTTGTCTATGGTAGAGCCCAAACTCTTGACATGCGCCTAACTTGCATATCATGTGTTGTGCTTTTATCATTGAACCAAGACCTGGGAGGATGTCCACGTGCCTCTTTTATGTTCTAACTATATAGCAGCATGTGTCATCTTCGTCAATGACCTACTATTGACAATGATACAACTCTACTGAGGTAGAACACACAGTCCAGTATCACCATCTTTATATGAACCTAAATAGTTTTCCCATGGAAGAATGGTTTTAAGGTTCAAAACTCTCTCTTTCTTTAAATTCTGGTCAAATCGAGCTCGGAAACGGTTCAAAGTTTTGTCCTCTCTTCCTTCAGGCCCTGCAAAGACTAGATATGCTCCTCATCCCTCTCTTGCAACTCCACCCTTGTATCGAAATATCCATCTTGGCTTTCATTAAGTTATACTTTGACAATTATTTTCTTACTTGTAGAAACTGATACTATAGACAACTATTATACTAATAAAACATCAGTTTAATTTTTTTTTGAAGGACAGACTAGAAAAAAAAGGGGGGGAAAGGCGAGATAAGAAAAGGAAGAAAAACAAAGTCCCGCGACTAAAGTGGAGGAGGCAATATATCATGGACTATGCCTAGGAGGGTCACTGAGGCCTTATACAGCTGGGAGGAGGCAAGTGTCCTTGCAAAAGACAGAATCAGATGGAGAATTATCCCTGCTTCAATTTGGTGGGCAATCTGGAAAGAGAGAAATTCCAGATGTTCTGAAGGCATAGAAAATAGTGTAGGAAGTTAAACTAAACTGCATCTTGTTGTTATGTTTTTGGTGTAATCAACTATACTCAAATGGCACCGTCTCTATAGTTGAAACTCAATATAGATATAGAGCAGTGGATTTTGGAGTACTTTTGTATATAAGGTTTGAGTACAACCTATGTACTCTTTGATATAATACAAAGTTACCAAATTCAAAAAAAAAATGGAGGCGGCAATAGACCAGCCTCATCCCTTTGGGAGAGGAGTCGGGCCAAACTCATCCCCCTCTACAGTGCAGTGAATTTGACCCTTGAGCCTTGGGCCAGTTCGTGGGCTTAAGTGGCAACACCCACTTGCCATGTTTAGTTCATTTCCACTTTGAAAAAAGTGCCAAAACCAAGTTTCCTCATCAAATTAATTTTGTTACCAGGTCCCTTGAGCTTGTAACTCACAAAACCAAGTTTCCTCATCAAGTAATATTGTTGTAATCTGATTTTCAGAAACATGGTAACTATCTTGGGTGATTCTTCCTTTTATGAAGTTTGTAGTATACATTTTGAAGATCATCACATTTGTTGCATTAACTTATTAAAGTCCAAAACAGCATTGATATAAACAATGAACTCCAATCTGCTAAACTGCCAAAGAAAGTTACCCAGACACATAAGAAACAAGAAATTCTGAATAGAACAGTAAAGCAGCTACTAAATTTCCACCTACAGAGGGTAAACAACTGTTTCAATTATCTGGTAGAATATCTTATAGGCAGCATAGATTTTGAACATGCAAATAACCATTGCAAACTGCCACAGGACCAAGTTACCAAGTCAAAGAGCTCAACGAATAGACACCAAATGGAGAAAAACAAAACATGGAGGAACCAAAGACATGGATCACCTATTGCATAAGGAATATGGAAAAATCCAGTCATTGGAAAGACATTTCACCTTTATGTTTCATCTACCTAGAGTTTCAAGAGAAAAGAAACCATCCCACAACATTAATATCTAAGAGCCTGTTTGGCCAAGCAGTTTGGAGGCCAAAAGCACTTTTTTTGGAAATTTGAGGAGATTAGCCAATAAGTAAAATTGTTTTTAAATAGAAGCAGAACCTACACTTGCCGGTATAGTGCTGTGGTTGCCACACACAAATGTCAGATCCCTCAAACGGGATTATGATTGCTAGCCAGGATTTGATGAGACTGTATGGCAATACACGCCGTCCCACCAAGCTATTGAGTGGATGGTAGCACATACCTAGCTATCGAGTGAATGGTAGCCTCCACGGTGCACATATGAGGTGTCAGTGTATAGGTGTTAGAACTCCTAAAAAGTCCCACTTAAAAGATTATAATTATTATGTTCAAACTAAAAGAACATCGATTATTTAAAGTGTTATGATTATTGATATCATTTTTCATTATCAAACATGAAACAGTGAAAGCTGCTCCATTCCCAGGAATGCCACTTGGGTTATCAGAAAGATTATCGACTCCAGGAGGCTGAACCTGAATGCAACTATGTGACTTGAGAACCATAGACTGCAGACTATGATGGTGAAGACGTTTATTTTTCTTTTGATCTTCCAGCAGTCTGGTTACTCTTTTTGGAGTGACAATTTTATTTTATTAATAACATTTTTCTTTGATATACAAGTTTTTCAAAAACTTTTGAATATCTTTAGCTATGAAGTATTTGATTTACAATACATTTTACATGGTTCTCAAATGTATAATTGAAAAAGTCTGAAATTGAAGTTTAATCATATGTCCTAAAATGTGAGTTGAACCTCTAAATATGTAGTCCCTTGACAGATGTTGACATTTATTAGCATCTCTCATAAGTTCTATTAACTTGTAACTATAGATTTTATTCTTCCTCTTTACAGAATGCAATTTCCTTTGCTTCATTCTACATTCTTATATAGTTAAAACTTTCAAGCTTTACAATACAGGGTGTGTACGGTATGGAGGAAAAATGTGTTCCAATTTTTTCATGTTTGGTAGGCTTAAATGTTTTCCAAATCAATTCATGTTCCTCAAATTAAGGAAAATGATTTCCTTCCTAGACTAAGGAAAACATTTACTCTCCTCTAATCTCAAATTAAATAATTTTTTTACGTCATCCCTACCACAACCCCTCTCCCGCCCCAAAAAAAGTATTTTTTTACTAAAATAAAATAGAATTAAAGTTTGTTTTTGAAAAATATTTCGCATTTTGAATTTCTTTTTTTAACTCATCCCTACGCCAACTCACCTAACCCCCCGCCCTCAAAAAAATTAAAAAGTTTATTTTAAAAAAAAATGAAAATTTCATTTATTTATTTTTACCCCACTGGCTCCCCACTCCACTCCCACAAAAAATTAAAATTTATTTTTGAAAAAATTTCAATTTTTTACTCCAACCAGCCCGTCGCCCACCCCCTCCCCTAAAAAATTAAAATTGAAAAATATTTTAAATTTTTTTACTGGCCCTACCTAAACCCCCCACCCATCATCCCCTACCCACCCCAAAAAACCAAAATTATTTCTTTAAAAAAATCAAAAAACTAGGTCTAATGTCGGGTATGGTCGAATTCCGGTTCGAAAATCAGGACTGAGTCGAATCTTGGGTCAGAAGTTGAGTTGTGTCTCTTATTAAGTGTCGGGGTCGAGTCCTAAATCGAGATTGATTTTCATGTTAAAAACAATTTTCCTAAAAAAAATATTTTCTACTCTCTAGCCAAAAATAAAAGATCACCAACCAAACATGAGAAAATAAATTAGAAACCAACTTGTTTGCCAGGAAAACATTTCCTTCATACCAAACACAACCATAGCGATGTAATTTATGGGATGATATTTAAATTTTACTAGGAGAAATAAAATTAAAAATAAAGATATACGGTGGGAGTGTCCTCCATGGTGGACAAGATGAAGGAAGACAAATTGAGATGGTTCAGACGTGTGAAGAGGAGATGCGCAAATGCCCCATTGAGAAGATGTAAAGGAGGTTGGCTATGGGGAGTGTCAGGATAGGTAGAGGAAGGCCCAAGAAGTATTGAGGAGACTAGATTAGACAGGACACGGTGCATCTTCAGCTTACTGAAAACATGACCTTAAATAAAAAGGTATAAAGGCTACAGATTAGGATAGAAAATTAATAGCTATTTGTTGGTTATCTTACCTTCATGTTGGTTAAGACTTGGTGGTAGTTTGGTACACTATACATGTTTCTCCTTTTTTACCCGTAGCAATAATATTATTCTTGTAAGTCCTTATCCTTCGATTCATATAACTATCTATTATTTCTTATGCTTCGGTTATCATGCCATTTGGTTGTTGTTACTGTTTTTTTCTTTGAATGCTATTATGATTTATTGCCCTCTTTGAGTGTAGTTCTCTTTCCTATGACTTTGATATATGTACTTGAGCCGAAAGTTATTCACGAGCAATCTCTCTACCTCCACAAGCTAGGAGTAAGGTATCAAACACTCGAGTCTCCATACACCCTCTTATGGGATTACCAGAGTAGTCACACTTGCGCTTTAAGCGCGCTTAAGCCCTAAAGTGGGGCTCAAAATGTGTTGAGCGCTTTTACCTTACTTTATGTGTGCTTCAGTGTCATCATCATTCTAAGGCAAATTTTTCCCTACCAATGAGCCTCTTCCGAAGAAATGACACTAAATAATTGGTAATTCACTTTATCATAATTATTTCCAATTTCTTAGATCATATATTTGTCATTCATGTTTATAATTATTTATCTTGGACTAAACATATATATTTGTAATTCTTCTCCCGTTGCACTTTTTCTCATTAAAGTCCACACTTTATTTGCTCTTTGTGCTTAAAGCCCCAACAGATCTTAGAACTTTTTTGCGCTTTTCGGCTTTGATAACTCTGCGAATTAATGGTTATGTTGTAATTGAAATGGTTTTAAATTTATATTTGTTTGATGTTTTTACTATATTTACCAAATATATCCCTCATTAATTCACTAATTTATAATTATTAAACACGTTTGATTATTACGTAAAACAACACCTTTCCTTTTAAGAGATCTCAATCATACATTTAAATGATAAAAATAAAATTATAATTACTTCGTATTCTTGTTACAATTAGCAAGTTGTGTTTTTATATACTTCGAATTATACACCCCAGATATAATTCATTTCTTGTCCAAAAAAAATGAAGTTTATCTTTTACTCTTAGCACTCTTGGACTCTTGTCACGTTTTTCTTACTTGGAAGCATGAAAATATATTTAATTAAATCAACACTTTCGTTGACATCAAGCTTGTGACAACTTTTTAATACTTTGGCCATAAAATATTTGATTTACAATACATTTCACGTGATTTCTAAATGTATAATTTGAAAAGTTTAAAATTGAAGCTTAAACATATGTTGCAAAAAGCGATCAGAGCCTCATAATAGTCTCTTGGGACTTATGGAGGCATTTATTAGCATATCTCATAAGGAAAGGTGGCAAGGAGATTGAGTTTTTCCAGTCCGATCCAGTTACCTTATGTAGCGGAACGGCTCCCTGATTTTTAACCGGTTGACCCGGTTTCGATCCTATTCCGAACCGTTTCGAATGGTCAAATTTCAATTTTTTTCCAGAATTTACAATAACGGCTATACATCCGTTTTTGAGTCACGGGGGCCGTTTGAGGAGGCCCACTAGCGGCCCCCCCCCCATTAACCCCCTAACACTATAAATGTAACCCATTTTCTTTCATTTTTTTTCACATATTCATAAACTCCTCTTACAAATTCTCTCAATTCTCAAATTTCTCTTATTTGTTATAAATTTTATGTTTGTGCTATTAATTAATTGGAGTTCGGAGATTTTTTTTAAGTAATTGGCAAGCTTTAATTGACATCTCTCCATTCTGACTTTTGGTTATACGTCTACTTTTACACAGACGTTTGGTGTATTTTACTAAAACTACAAAAGCTGAACGTCCTAAAAGATCTATAGTTTGGTAATTTTAGTACAAAATAAGGGGGAAAAAACTACTATTCAATGCACAAAATATAAGAAAATAATGAATCATTTGACTACCGAGTTAGATGGAGGGACAGGACGGCTAACTACGCATTTGAGAAAGTGTAATACAAAATTTGCTCGTTTAAAAGCTATGACTAGGACTAAAACAAGAAATGAGTCTTTAACTGAAAATTTTGTGAGAGGTTCTAATATGGTTCAAAGTGTGTTAAATTTGTCCAATCCTTTGGCCCATGCAAACCGCGCACATATAGTAAACAAAAAGATCTTGGAAATTAGCAAAAATAGTTATTGTTTGTGGTTTGCCTTATAGTTTTCCTTCACATCCTGATTTTATTCACTATATTCGACAGTGTATAACTTATCTTTTGAAGGTTTTTCAAGAGATACAATTACAATGTTATTTTTCAATATCAAGTGGAACATTGTCGTTATCTTTATTGCTTATTTGTTTATTTTGATGATAAATTTTCTATTACATTTGATATGAGTCGTAGTATTAATAGTAATGATTATTTGACGATTAACTGTTTCTTGGCTTGATCATGATTGGAATATGCAAAAACGAATAATAGGCCATAAATATATTGAAGAAACTAAAATTGGTTCTTACAAAGCCTCAACAATATGAAGGTTTGCCTCTGGAGTATTGTGTGATACAAAGATACCACTAAACTATTGATGGAGGCTTGCCTTTGGAGTATTATGTGATACAAAGATACCACTAAACTTAAAGATAAGTTTTACAGAATGGTGGTTAGACCGTCTTTGCTAAATAGGGTGGATTGTTGCCCAATCAAAAACTCACACATTCAGAAGATGCAGGTTGGGAAGATGAGGATGTTAAGATGGATGTGTGGACATACCCGGGGGATCAGATTAGGAATGTGATCATTCGAGGGAAGTTAGGGGTGTCCTTTGTGGCAGACAAAATGAGAGAAGCGAGATTACGATGGTTCGAACATGTGCAGAGAAGAAGTGTTGACACTCCGATTAGGAGATGCGTGAGATTGAATGTGGGAGTTATAGAGGTAGACTGAAAAAGTATTAGAGGAAGGTGATTAGACAGGATATGGCGCAACTTCATTTCATTGAGGGCATGACTTTTGATAGAAAGGAGTGGAGGTCGCGTATTAGGTAGAAAGTTAGACGTCTAGTAGGGGTAAGATGATGGTTGGCCTTGTGATATAGTAGGTTAGTAGAGGTAGTCATGTCTTTATATATTGTGTTGTTATTAATCGTCATTCATTTTGTTACTTTCCTTGTCCTTTACAAATTATCACTTGCTTTTCATCCTAGTCATTTGGTTTCATATCTAGTATTTTCTGCTTTTGGGGATGATATTTTTTAGATGAGGATCTTTTGGAAACCACCTCACTATCTCTATGAGGTAGGGGTAAGGTCTGCGTACATTTTACCCTCCCCAGACCCCACTAGTGGGATTTCACTGGGTATGTTGTTGTTGTTGTTGTTGTAATACGTTGTATTTTGAATTATTTTGGAATATGTGATAAAATAATGAGTGTCACTTTAGACAATGCTTCTAATATTTCAGAGTATTTGATTTTCTAAAATCGTGCAACACATATAATTTGGTAGTAAAAAATAGTGTTGCTAATTTTGGAAGTTCTTGCAAATTAAAAGGTGTAGAAAAAATGATTAAAAAAATTTATACTAATTTAGAAATTCAACATAATGAAAGATTGTAAAAGTAGCATAATACTAAAAGTAAAAAATTATATGATACATATAGAGTCATAAAAGAATGTTCTACCAGGTACCTCGTAAACATAGAAAATGATTTAGATGATATGATGGATAATTATTTTGGTCTTGAAACTTCTATTAGTAATGATTTAAATGAATATATTAACCATGGACCGGAAAAAATTAGGGATGAGAATGAAGAATCTCAACTATTACTGCGGTGGAAGAATCATGGAGAATAATTTTCGAACCTTGCTAGGGTTGTTCGAGATGTGCTAGCAATTCAAGCGTCATTGGTAGCTTCGGAGCAAGCTTTTAGCTCAGTGAGATTTCAAATTGGAGATCATCGATAGTCATTATCAAATGATAGTTTAGAAATATCAATACTATTTAGAAATTGGATCAATGTCGAAAGAAGGAATTATGGACTGCCAAAATTATCCCCTCACATAGAAGATGAAATTAATGAAATACTTGGAGAGAATATTGATGATCACATGGAAGCAATGGAAGAAGAACGACAAATACAAGTTCTAGAAAATCTTTTCCGAGAATTGATAGAGAAATTACAATAAATGTTCAAAGATTATAGATATTAGAGCCTGTTTGGATGAGCTTATTGTTTTTGACTTATTTTGGTCATTTTAGCTTAAAAAGAAGTGTTTATAAGCTATGCTGCTCGGACTCTTCAAAAATATCGACGGGTGCATGTTGGATCCTCCAAAAATAGTGTATTTTTTAAGGATCCGACACGGGTGTGGCATCATTTTTGGAGAGTCCGAGCAACTTAGTTTATACACACTTTTTTTTAATTTACCCAAACTCCCAAAGTGCTTAAAAGCACTTAAAATAAGCCAAACCAAACGACTTCTTAGTATAATATTAGAAATCTAGTTCAAACAGAACCCCTTCCTAGAAAGTGGTTGTGTAGATTAGGTGCTCCTAATTCTTTTTAGCATTTGTAATTGTACAGTTTTATTTATTTGAATAAATATATCATTTTTCTTTTAAAAACATTTTATTTAAATTACAAAGAGTATTGAGTTACAACTTACAAGTTATATAAGTTTGGTTAGAAATTACATTTTACAAGTTTCAAATTCAAAGTTAAAAGTTTAAAATTTTTATTATTTATTAACTTTTTATAAAATAATAATATTATAAAAAGTTATAACCTTTTTAAGGTAATATTCTAAGTTGCTCGATCTAGAGGTCAGATTTTTCATGATCTAATTTTAAAGATTCAAGGATATGGATCCATATATGGATACGAGCGCGAGAATTTGCCTAATTATAACTAAAATATCTAAAAATAGAATAATAAAACCTAAATTATGAGATATTACGTGGACAACTTGAGGAGAATTTTGGAAGAAGATTAAAGGAAAAGGAATGACAAAGAGATTTTTATATAAAAAGTATTCCTTTTCTTCAATTTCACCTCAGTTTTTGTATTGATTACAAAAAATCGTTAAACTGTCCAAACTTTCCTCATCGATTTTGGTCAAAGTACACAAAATCGATTGACCAAATCGGGCACGGATCTCACACCCATGTTGTGTCGACAAGGGTGCGGCACCAAAAGTGAAAAGTCCGAACAACTTAGGTAATATTTAGGGGTCGTTTGGTATGATGAATAAAGGAACTTAATCCTAGAATAATTTTTTAGTGGCCTTTAGTCCCTTGTTTGGTTGCATAGGCTGGAATAACTTATCTCAATATTAACAATTAGTACTGCGATAAGTTATCCCTTTCTGAGGGTGGAATAATAATCCCAAGATAACTTATCCGGGGATAAAGTATCTGAAATAACAAAAATGTCCCCCTTAAACTCTCTTTTATACACCACTTTTACATTCATATATATTAACATATTTTTAATAATGTATATAATAACATTTACAACATTAATTAATCATTATTTTTATAAATTTTTTTTATAAAAACTTATATTTTATAAATACAATTTCTATTTATGAATATATTATAAGTTGAATTTATTTGTCTAATAATTATGTTTATTTTATTTTGATTTCTTTTGAATTTTTCACTCCACTATTAAACTATATATTGTTAACTAAATAGTTTATTGCTCACTTAAAAATTATATTTTATATATCAATTAAAATATAGATAACTCTAAAATGTAGATAATTTTAATAATATTTTTTTTACTTTTAATAAACTAGAAATGAAAGTTTTATTTTTAAGCTAAATAAGAAGGAAGTTTTATTTTTAAGCTAAATAAGAAGGAAGTTTTATTTTTAAGCTAAATAAGAAGGAAGTTTTATTTTTAAGCTA